>JANJGK010003520.1:0-85042 GCA_039081455.1 Macrobrachium rosenbergii
CAGCAAAAGACAGACAGTGTTATTTCAACTGCAGTCGTGCAATATGGCTCCTTTACTTCCACCTCTCATTCAGTATAATGTCTGCAAATCTGGCACACAGCCTACAAAGAGACTATTACTACAACAGACAAAGTCAAGCCGTGAATGTTAAAAACACGCTGTCTATTCATCAGGCACCAACAAACTTGAAGCCACACCATTCACTAAAACAGAAAATTATCATACATTTAGGCAAGCAATGCAACATTAAGACGAATGAACTTCAGCCTGATCAACCTGCAATAATTAGGGAAAATGCAAAGAACTAAAGCATAATCAGCTCCTTCCCATTCAATACTAAAACTATGCCATGGGCCCTCTCAATATCCTCAAAAACAGAGACTTCTGCATGCAGATCATGTATCAACAATCTGCATGACCATGTGAACACAAAGTTAAAATGAACACTGGCTCCATCTTACGAAGTCTTAAAATCAATAACAACAAAACCTATGAAATGACTATTTACCAGACAGACTACAATGCATTGGACGTTTGACAACCTGTATAAAATTTCTCATACGACTTCAAAAGAAATATGATTAAAAAACTAACAAGAGATGAAATGTCATTCTACTGATCACATCCCTCACCAATGTAGTTATCTATCGTCTGCTGTTCTTCTATTAAAAACAAAAGACTGTAAGCTGAACAGTCACTAATTTTCCATTCTGGCTAGCATACACATTGACTACCACCTTAACAGCGATACAAAAATGGCTTTGAGGACAATCACAGGAGCAATAAATTGGCAAAGTTGCACTTGCTATGCACAGGAATCAAGTTACCTGACCTGGCTCCAAGGATACATGCTAGGAATGCAGTAATTACCAGTTTATCACTGAACAATTACAAAACCTTATCACATGAAGAACCTCAAAGCTCTCTCAGTTTACATGGAGAATAAGGTCTTCTGAAACTCGTGTACCGTACACCACTTTCTACATTCATCGGGAAGGTTTCTGTTTCAAGATGCCACAGCTGTCCAACTTGAATCTAACATTCACAGATTTCCAGCACCAGGAAAACAACAGCCTAACCAGTGAAGCACACCATACTCCGACCAAGCAAGACAATGTCCCTTCCCACACAAGCAAAGGTCATCACAAGAACCCATTAGGGGGACATCAATAACCAATATCTGCTAAAAAGAATGATTAGCTGATTGTAACATCCCTGTCACACTCTGCTGCTGTAATTTCCCTTCCTTTGAAGGTGTCTGGAGGCTGCAAGATGTTCCCCCAACAGAACAAGCAGCAACTGCCAGGGCCACAAGATTCACTTTGCAAGGAAGGGAGACCAAAATCAACACTACTTCAAAAGGGCCAATTTACATTCTCACAGTAGTCGATCCTACAATCAGTAACATGCATAGAAGGAAGGAAGGAAGGAAGGAATACCAAAGTAAATATAAGTATTGGTGGAAATATGCAAGCCGACCGAGTCATAAAACTGCACTGTTGAAAATCACTGCATCTAATGAATCATTATGTAACCAATACCCTTTAGTAATGCCTACAGTACACCACCCTTTAGTAATGCCTACAGTACACCACCCTTTAGTAATGCCTACAGTACACCACCCTTTAGTAATGCCTACAATACACCACCCTTTAGTAATGACTACAATACACCACCCTTTAGTAATGCCTACAATACACCACCCTTTAGTAATGCCTACAATACACCACCCTTTAGTAATGCCTACAGTACACCACCCTTTAGTAATGCCTACAATACACCACCCTTTAGTAATGCCTACAATACACCACCCTTTAGTAATGCCTACAGTACACCACCCTTTAGTAATGCCTACAGTACACCACCCTTTAGTAATGACTACAATACACCACCCTTTAGTAATGACTACAGTACACCACCCTTTAGTAATGCCTACAGTACACCACCATTCAGTAATGGCTACAGTACACCACCCTTCATTAATGGCTACAGTACACCACCATTCAGTAATGCCTACAATACACCACCCTTTAGTAATGACTACAGTACACCACCCTTTAGTAATGCCTACAATACACCACCCTTTAGTAATGACTACAATACACCACCCTTTAGTAATGCCTACAGTACACCACCCTTTAGTAATGCCTACAGTACACCACCCTTCATTAATGGCTACAGTACACCACCATTCAGTAATGCCTACAATACACCACCCTTTAGTAATGCCTACAGTACACCACCCTTTAGTAATGCCTACAATACACCACCCTTTAGTAATGCCTACAATACACCACCCTTTAGTAATGCCTACAGTACACCACCCTTTAGTAATGACTACAATACACCACCCTTTAGTAATGACTACAATACACCACCCTTTAGTAATGCCTACAGTACACCACCCTTTAGTAATGCCTACAATACACCACCCTTTAGTAATGCCTACAATACACCACCCTTTAGTAATGCCTACAGTACACCACCCTTTAGTAATGCCTACAGTACACCACCCTTTAGTAATGACTACAATACACCACCCTTTAGTAATGACTACAATACACCACCCTTTAGTAATGCCTACAGTACACCACCCTTTAGTAATGCCTACAATACACCACCCTTTAGTAATGCCTACAATACACCACCCTTTAGTAATGCCTACAATACACCACCCTTTAGTAATGACTACAATACACCACCCTTTAGTAATGACTACAATACACCACCCTTTAGTAATGCCTACAGTACACCACCCTTTAGTAATGCCTACAATACACCACCCTTTAGTAATGACTACAATACACCACCCTTTAGTAATGCCTACAGTACACCACCCTTTAGTAATGCCTACAGTACACCACCCTTCATTAATGCCTACAGTACACCACCATTCAGTAATGCCTACAGTACACCACCCTTCAGGAATGCATACAGTACACCACCATTCAGTAATGCCTACAGTACACCACCCTTTAGTAATGCCTACAGTACACCACCCTTCATTAATGCCTACAGTACACCACCATTCAGTAATGCCTACAATACACCACCCTTTAGTAATGCCTACAGTACACCACCCTTTAGTAATGCCTACAGTACACCACCCTTCATTAATGCCTACAGTACACCACCATTCAGTAATGCCTACAATACACCACCCTTTAGTAATGCCTACAGTACACCACCCGTTAGTAATGCCTACAATACACCACCCTTTAGTAATGCCTACAATACACCACCCTTTAGTAATGCCTACAGTACACCACCCTTTAGTAATGACTACAATACACCACCCTTTAGTAATGACTACAATACACCACCCTTTAGTAATGCCTACAGTACACCACCCTTTAGTAATGCCTACAATACACCACCCTTTAGTAATGACTACAATACACCACCCTTTAGTAATGCCTACAGTACACCACCCTTTAGTAATGCCTACAGTACACCACCCTTCATTAATGCCTACAGTACACCACCATTCAGTAATGCCTACAGTACACCACCCTTCAGGAATGCATACAGTACACCACCATTCAGTAATGCCTACAGTACACCACCCTTCAGGAATGCCTACAGTACACCACCCTTCAGTAATGCCTACAGTACACCACCCTTCAGGAATGCCTACAGTACACCACCATTCAGTAATGCCTACAGTACACCACCCTTCAGTAATGCCTACAGTACACCACCCTTCACGAATGCCTACAGTACACTACCATTCAGTAATGCCTACAGTACACCACCCTTTAGGAATGCCTACAGTACACCACCCTTCAGGAATGCCTACAGTACACCACCATTCAGTAATGCCTACAGTACACCACCCTTCAGGAATGCCTACAGTACACCACCCTTCAGTAATGCCTACAGTACACCACCCTTCAGTAATGCCTACAGTACACCACCCTTCACGAATGCCTACAGTACACCACCCTTCAGGAATGCCTACAGTACAAGACCCTTCAGTAATGCCTACAGTACACCACCCTTCAGTAATGCCTACAGTACACCACCATTCAGTAATGCCTACAGTACACCACCCTTCAGTAATGCCTACAGTACACCACCCTTCAGGAATGCCTACAGTACAAGACCCTGAAGTAATGCCTACAGTACACCACCATTCAGTAATGCCTACAGTACACCACCCTTCAGGAATGCCTACAGTACAAGACACTTCAGTAATGCCTACAGTACACCACCCTTCAGTAATGCCTACAGTACACCACCATTCAGTAATGCCTACAGTACACCACCCTTCAGTAATGCCTACAGTACACCACCCTTTAGTAATGCCTACAGTACACCACCCTTTAGTAATGCCTACAGTACACCACCCTTCACGAATGCCTACAGTACACCACCATTCAGTAATGCCTACAGTACACCACCCTTTAGGAATGCCTACAGTACACCACCCTTCAGGAATGCCTACAGTACACCACCATTCAGTAATGCCTACAGTACACCACCCTTCAGGAATGCCTACAGTACACCACCCTTCAGTAATGCCTACAGTACACCACCCTTCAGTAATGCCTACAGTACACCACCCTTCACGAATGCCTACAGTACACCACCCTTCAGGAATGCCTACAGTACAAGACCCTTCAGTAATGCCTACAGTACACCACCCTTCAGTAATGCCTACAGTACACCACCCTTCAGGAATGCCTACAGTACAAGACCCTGAAGTAATGCCTACAGTACACCACCATTCAGTAATGCCTACAGTACACCACCCTTCAGGAATGCCTACAGTACAAGACACTTCAGTAATGCCTACAGTACACCACCCTTCAGTAATGCCTACAGTACACCACCATTCAGTAATGCCTACAGTACACCACCCTTCAGTAATGCCTACAGTACACCACCCTTTAGAAATGCCTACAGTACACCATCCTTTAGTAATGCCTACAGTACACCACCCTTCAGTAATGCCTACAGTACACCACCCTTTAGTAATGCCTACAGTACACCACAAGAGATGCACTGAAAGCACTGGGACCAAGACCCTTCAGGAATGCCTACAGTACACCACAAGAGATGCACTGAAAGCACTGGGACCAAGACCCTTCAGGAATGCCTACAGTACACCACAAGAGATGCACTGAAAGCACTGGGACCATCACCCATCAGGAATGCCTACAGTACACCACAAGAGATGCACTGAAAGCACTGGGACCATCACCCATCAGGAATGCCTACAGTACACCACAAGAGATGCACTGAAAGCACTGGGACCAAGACCCTTCAGGAATGCCTACAGTACACCACAAGAGATGCACTGAAAGCACTGGGACCAAGACCCTTCAGGAATGCCTACAGTACACCACAAGAGATGCACTGAAAGCACTGGGACCAAGACCCTTCAGGAATGCCTACAGTACACCACAAGAGATGCACTGAAAGCACTGGGACCATCACCCATCAGGAATGCCTACAGTACACCACAAGACATGCACTGAAAGCACTGGGACCATCACCCATCAGGAATGCCTACAGTACACCACAAGACATGCACTGAAAGCACTGGGACCATCACCCATCAGGAATGCCTACAGTACACCACAAGACATGCACTGAAAGCACTGGGACCATCACCCATCAGGAATGCCTACAGTACACCACAAGACATGCACTGAAAGCACTGGGACCATCACCCATCAGGAATGCCTACAGTACACCACAACAGATGCACTGAAAGCACTGGGACCATCACCCATCAGGAATGCCTACAGTACACCACAAGAGATGCACTGAAAGCACTGGGACCATCACCCATCAGGAATGCCTACAGTACACCACAAGAGATGCACTGAAAGCACTGGGACCAAGACCCTTCAGGAATGCCTACAGTACACCACAAGAGATGCACTGAAAGCACTGGGACCATCACCCATCAGGAATGCCTACAGTACACCACAAGAGATGCACTGAAAGCACTGGGACCATCACCCATCAGGAATGCCTACAGTACACCACAAGAGATGCACTGAAAGCACTGGGACCATCACCCATCAGGAATGCCTACAGTACACCACAAGACATGCACTGAAAGCACTGGGACCATCACCCATCAGGAATGCCTACAGTACACCACAACAGATGCACTGAAAGCACTGGGACCATTACACATCAGGAATGCCTACAGTACACCACAAGAGATGCACTGAAAGCACTGGGACCAAGACCCTTCAGGAATGCCTACAGTACACCACAAGAGATGCACTGAAAGCACTGGGACCATCACCCATCAGGAATGCCTACAGTACACCACAAGAGATGCACTGAAAGCACTGGGACCATCACCCATCAGGAATGCCTACAGTACACCACAAGAGATGCACTGAAAGCACTGGGACCATCACCCATCAGGAATGCCTACAGTACACCACAAGACATGCACAGAAAGCACTGGGACCATCACCCATCAGGAATGCCTACAGTACACCACAACAGATGCACTGAAAGCACTGGGACCATCACCCATCAGGAATGCCTACAGTACACCACAAGAGATGCACTGAAAGCACTGGGACCAAGACCCTTCAGGAATGCCTACAGTACACCACAAGAGATGCACTGAAAGCACTGGGACCATCACCCATCAGGAATGCCTACAGTACACCACAAGACATGCACTGAAAGCACTGGGACCATCACCCATCAGGAATGCCTACAGTACACCACAACAGATGCACTGAAAGCACTGGGACCATCACCCATCAGGAATGCCTACAGTACACCACAAGAGATGCACTGAAAGCACTGGGACCAAGACCCTTCAGGAATGCCTACAGTACACCACAAGAGATGCACTGAAAGCACTGGGACCATCACCCATCAGGAATGCCTACAGTACACCACAAGAGATGCACTGAAAGCACTGGGACCATCACCCATCAGGAATGCCTACAGTACACCACAAGACATGCACTGAAAGCACTGGGACCACCACCCATCAGGAATGCCTACAGTACACCACAACAGATGCACTGAAAGCACTGGGACCATCACCCATCAGGAATGCCTACAGTACACCACAAGAGATGCACTGAAAGCACTGGGACCAAGACCCTTCAGGAATGCCTACAGTACACCACAAGACATGCACTGAAAGCACTGGGACCATCACCCATCAGGAATGCCTACAGTACACCACAAGAGATGCACTGAAAGCACTGGGACCATCACCCATCAGGAATGCCTACAGTACACCACAAGACATGCACTGAAAGCACTGGGACCATCACCCATCAGGAATGCCTACAGTACACCACAACAGATGCACTGAAAGCACTGGGACCATCACCCATCAGGAATGCCTACAGTACACCACAAGAGATGCACTGAAAGCACTGGGACCATCACCCTTCAGGAATGCCTACAGTACACCACAAGAGATGCACTGAAAGCACTGGGACCAAGACCCTTCAGGAATGCCTACAGTACACCACAAGAGATGCACTGAAAGCACTGGGACCATCACCCATCAGGAATGCCTACAGTACACCACAAGAGATGCACTGAAAGCACTGGGACCATCACCCATCAGGAATGCCTACAGTACACCACAAGAGATGCACTGAAAGCACTGGGACCATCATCCATCAGGAATGCCTACAGTACACCACAACAGATGCACTGAAAGCACTGGGACCATCACCCATCAGGAATGCCTACAGTACACCACAAGAGATGCACTGAAAGCACTGGGACCAAGACCCTTCAGGAATGCCGACAGTACACCACAAGAGATGCACTGAAAGCACTGGGACCAAGACCCTTCAGGAATGCCTACAGTACACCACAAGAGATGCACTGAAAGCACTGGGACCAAGACCCTTCAGGAATGCCTACAGTACACCACAACAGATGCACTGAAAGCACTGGGACCATCACCCATCAGGAATGCCTACAGTACACCACAAGAGTTGCACTGAAAGCACTGTGACCAAGACCCTTCAGGAATGCCTACAGTACACCACAAGAGATGCACTGAAAGCACTGTGACCAAGACCCTTCAGGAATGCCTACAGTACACCACAAGACATGCACTGAAAGCACTGGGACCAAGACCCTTCAGGAATGCCTACAGTACACCACAAGAGATGCACTGAAAGCACTGGGACCAAGACCCTTCAGGAATGCCTACAGTACACCACAAGAGATGCACTGAAAGCACTGGGACAAAAACCCTTCAGGAATGCCTAGAGTACACCACAAGAGTTGCACTGAAAGCACTGGGACCAAAACCCTTCAGGAATGCCTACAGTACACCACAAGAGATGCACTGAAAACACTGTGACCAAGACCCTTCAGGAATGTCTACAGTACACCACAAGAGATGCACTGAAAGCACTGGGACCATCACCCTTCAGGAATGCCTACAGTACAAAACAAGAGATGCACTGAAAGCACTGGGACCATCACCCTTCAGGAATGCCTACAGTACACCACAAGAGATGCAATGAAAGCACTGGGACCATCACCCATCAGGAATGCCTACAGTACACCACAAGAGATGCACTGAAAGCACTGGGACCAAGACCCTTCAGGAATGCCTACAGTACACCACAAGAGATGCAATGAAAGCACTGGGACCATCACCCATCAGGAATGCCTACAGTACACCACAAGAGATGCACTGAAAGCACTGGGACCAAAACCCTTCAGGAATGCCTACAGTACACCACAAGAGATGCAATGAAAGCACTGGGACCATCACCCATCAGGAATGCCTACAGTACACCACAAGAGATGCACTGAAAGCACTGGGACCAAAACCCTTAAGGAATGCCTACAGTACACCACAAGAGATGCACTGAAAGCACTGGGACCAAAACCCTTAAGGAATGCCTACAGTACACCACAAGAGATGCACTGAAAGCACTGGGACCAAGACCCTTCAGGAATGTCTACAGTACACCACAAGAGATGCACTGAAAGCACTGTGACCAAGACCCTTCAGGAATGCCTACAGTACACCACAAGAGATGCACTGAAAGCACTGGGACCAAGACCCTTCAGGAATGTCTACAGTACACCACAAGAGATGCACTGAAAGCACTGTGACCAAGACCCTTCAGGAATGTCTACAGTACACCACAAGAGATGCACTGAAAGCACTGTGACCAAGACCCTTCAGGAATGCCTACAGTACACCACAAGAGATGCACTGAAAGCACTGTGACCAAGACCCTTCAGGAATGCCTACAGTACACCACAAGAGATGCACTGAAAGCACTGTGACCAAGACCCTTCAGGAATGCCTACAGTACACCACAAGAGTTGCACTGAAAGCACTGTGACCAAGACCCTTCAGGAATGCCTACAGTACACCACAAGAGATGCACTGAAAGCACTGTGACCAAGACCCTTCAGGAATGCCTACAGTACACCACAAGACATGCACTGAAAGCACTGGGACCAAGACCCTTCAGGAATGCCTACAGTACACCACAAGAGATGCACTGAAAGCACTGTGACCAAGACCCTTCAGGAATGCCTACAGTACACCACAAGAGATGCACTGAAAGCACTGGGACCAAAACCCTTCAGGAATGCCTACAGTACACCACAAGAGTTGCACTGAAAGCACTGGGACCAAAACCCTTCAGGAATGCCTACAGTACACCACAAGAGATGCACTGAAAACACTGTGACCAAGACCCTTCAGGAATGTCTACAGTACACCACAAGAGATGCACTGAAAACACTGTGACCAAGACCCTTCAGGAATGCCTACAGTACACCACAAGAGATGCACTGAAAGCACTGGGACCATCACCCTTCAGGAATGCCTACAGTACACCACAAGAGATGCACTGAAAACACTGTGACCAAGACCCTTCAGGAATGTCTACAGTACACCACAAGAGATGCACTGAAAGCACTGGGACCATCACCCTTCAGGAATGCCTACAGTACACCACAAGAGATGCACTGAAAACACTGTGACCAAGACCCTTCAGGAATGTCTACAGTACACCACAAGAGATGCACTGAAAACACTGTGACCAAGACCCTTCAGGAATGCCTACAGTACACCACAAGAGATGCACTGAAAGCACTGGGACCAAAACCCTTCAGGAATGCCTACAGTACACCACAAGAGATGCACTGAAAACACTGTGACCAAGACCCTTCAGGAATGTCTACAGTACACCACAAGAGATGCACTGAAAACACTGTGACCAAGACCCTTCAGGAATGCCTACAGTACACCACAAGAGATGCACTGAAAACACTGTGACCAAGACCCTTCAGGAATGTCTACAGTACACCACAAGAGATGCACTGAAAGCACTGGGACCATCACCCTTCAGGAATGCCTACAGTACAAAACAAGAGATGCACTGAAAGCACTGGGACCAAGACCCTTCAGGAATGCCTACAGTACACCACAAGAGATGCAATGAAAGCACTGGGACCATCACCCATCAGGAATGCCTACAGTACACCACAAGAGATGCACTGAAAGCACTGGGACCAAGACCCTTCAGGAATGCCTACAGTACACCACAAGAGATGCACTGAAAGCACTGGGACCAAGACCCTTCAGGAATGCCTACAGTACACCACAAGAGATGCAATGAAAGCACTGGGACCATCACCCATCAGGAATGCCTACAGTACACCACAAGAGATGCACTGAAAGCACTGGGACCAAGACCCTTCAGGAATGCCTACAGTACACCACAAGAGATGCACTGAAAGCACTGGGACCAAGACCCTTCAGGAATGCCTACAGTACACCACAAGAGTTGCACTGAAAGCACTGGGACCAAAACCCTTCAGGAATGCCTACAGTACAAAACAAGAGATGCACTGAAAGCACTGGGACCAAGACCCTTCAGGAATGTCTACAGTACACCACAAGAGATGCACTGAAAGCACTGGGACCATCACCCTTCAGGAATGCCTACAGTACAAAACAAGAGATGCACTGAAAGCACTGGGACCAAGACCCTTCAGGAATGCCTACAGTACACCACAAGAGATGCAATGAAAGCACTGGGACCATCACCCATCAGGAATGCCTACAGTACACCACAAGAGATGCACTGAAAGCACTGGGACCAAAACCCTTCAGGAATGCCTACAGTACACCACAAGAGATGCAATGAAAGCACTGGGACCATCACCCATCAGGAATGCCTACAGTACACCACAAGAGATGCACTGAAAGCACTGGGACCAAAACCCTTAAGGAATGCCTACAGTACACCACAAGAGATGCACTGAAAGCACTGTGACCAAGACCCTTCAGGAATGCCTACAGTACACCACAAGAGATGCACTGAAAGCACTGTGACCAAGACCCTTCAGGAATGTCTACAGTACACCACAAGAGATGCACTGAAAGCACTGGGACCAAGACCCTTCAGGAATGTCTACAGTACACCACAAGAGATGCACTGAAAGCACTGTGACCAAGACCCTTCAGGAATGCCTACAGTACACCACAAGAGATGCACTGAAAGCACTGGGACCAAGACCCTTCAGGAATGTCTACAGTACACCACAAGAGATGCACTGAAAGCACTGTGACCAAGACCCTTCAGGAATGTCTACAGTACACCACAAGAGATGCACTGAAAGCACTGTGACCAAGACCCTTCAGGAATGCCTACAGTACACCACAAGAGATGCACTGAAAGCACTGGGACCATCACCCATCAGGAATGCCTACAGTACACCACAAGAGATGCACTGAAAACACTGTGACCAAGACCCTTCAGGAATGCCTACAGTACACCACAAGAGATGCACTGAAAACACTGTGACCAAGACCCTTCAGGAATGCCTACAGTACACCACAAGAGATGCACTGAAAACACTGTGACCAAGACCCTTCAGGAATGCCTACAGTACACCACAAGAGATGCACTGAAAGCACTGTGACCAAGACCCTTCAGGAATGCCTACAGTACACCACAAGAGATGCACTGAAAACACTGTGACCAAGACCCTTCAGGAATGCCTACAGTACACCACAAGAGATGCACTGAAAGCACTGGGACCAAGACCCTTCAGGAATGTCTACAGTACACCACAAGAGATGCACTGATAGCACTGTGACCAAGACCCTTCAGGAATGTCTACAGTACACCACAAGAGATGCACTGAAAGCACTGTGACCAAGACCCTTCAGGAATGTCTACAGTACACCACAAGAGATGCACTGAAAGCACTGTGACCAAGACCCTTCAGGAATGCCTACAGTACACCACAAGAGATGCACTGAAAGCACTGTGACCAAGACCCTTCAGGAATGTCTACAGTACACCACAAGAGATGCACTGAAAGCACTGGGACCAAGACCCTTCAGGAATGTCTACAGTACACCACAAGAGATGCACTGAAAGCACTGTGACCAAGACCCTTCAGGAATGCCTACAGTACACCACAAGAGATGCACTGAAAGCACTGGGACCAAGACCCTTCAGGAATGTCTACAGTACACCACAAGAGATGCACTGAAAGCACTGTGACCAAGACCCTTCAGGAATGTCTACAGTACACCACAAGAGATGCACTGAAAGCACTGTGACCAAGACCCTTCAGGAATGCCTACAGTACACCACAAGAGATGCACTGAAAGCACTGGGACCATCACCCATCAGGAATGCCTACAGTACACCACAAGAGATGCACTGAAAACACTGTGACCAAGACCCTTCAGGAATGCCTACAGTACACCACAAGAGATGCACTGAAAACACTGTGACCAAGACCCTTCAGGAATGCCTACAGTACACCACAAGAGATGCACTGAAAACACTGTGACCAAGACCCTTCAGGAATGCCTACAGTACACCACAAGAGATGCACTGAAAGCACTGTGACCAAGACCCTTCAGGAATGCCTACAGTACACCACAAGAGATGCACTGAAAACACTGTGACCAAGACCCTTCAGGAATGCCTACAGTACACCACAAGAGATGCACTGAAAGCACTGGGACCAAGACCCTTCAGGAATGTCTACAGTACACCACAAGAGATGCACTGATAGCACTGTGACCAAGACCCTTCAGGAATGTCTACAGTACACCACAAGAGATGCACTGAAAGCACTGTGACCAAGACCCTTCAGGAATGTCTACAGTACACCACAAGAGATGCACTGAAAGCACTGTGACCAAGACCCTTCAGGAATGCCTACAGTACACCACAAGAGATGCACTGAAAGCACTGTGACCAAGACCCTTCAGGAATGTCTACAGTACACCACAAGAGATGCACTGAAAGCACTGTGACCAAGACCCTTCAGGAATGTCTACAGTACACCACAAGAGATGCACTGAAAGCACTGTGACCAAGACCCTTCAGGAATGCCTACAGTACACCACAAGAGATGCACTGAAAGCACTGGGACCATCACCCATCAGGAATGCCTACAGTACACCACAAGAGATGCACTGAAAACACTGTGACCAAGACCCTTCAGGAATGCCTACAGTACACCACAAGAGATGCACTGAAAGCACTGTGACCAAGACCCTTCAGGAATGTCTACAGTACACCACAAGAGATGCACTGAAAGCACTGGGACCAAGACCCTTCAGGAATGCCTACAGTACACCACAAGAGATGCACTGAAAGCACTGTGACCAAGACCCTTCAGGAATGCCTACAGTACACCACAAGAGATGCACTGAAAGCACTGGGACCATCACCCTTCAGGAATGCCTACAGTACACCACAACAGATGCACTGAAAGCTCTGTGACCAAGACCCTTCAGGAATGCCTACAGTACACCACAAGAGATGCACTGAAAGCACTGGGACCATCACCCTTCAGGAATGTCTACAGTACACCACAAGAGATGCACTGAAAGCACTGGGACCAAAACCCTTCAGGAATGCCTACAGTACACCACAAGAGATGCACTGAAAGCACTGTGACCAAGACCCTTCAGGAATGTCTACACTACACCACAAGAGATGCACTGAAAGCACTGGGACCAAAACCCTTCAGGAATGTCTACAGTACACCACAAGAGATGCACTGAAAGCACTGGGACCAAAACCCTTCAGGAATGCCTACAGTACACCACAAGAGTTGCACTGAAAGCACTGGGACCAAAACCCTTCAGGAATGCCTACAGTACACCACAAGAGATGCACTGAAAGCACTGTGACCAAGACCCTTCAGGAATGTCTACAGTACACCACAAGAGATGCACTGAAAGCACTGTGACCAAGACCCTTCAGGAATGCCTACAGTACACCACAAGAGATGCACTGAAAGCACTGGGACCATCACCCATCAGGAATGCCTACAGTACACCACAAGAGATGCACTGAAAACACTGTGACCAAGACCCTTCAGGAATGTCTACAGTACACCACAAGAGATGCACTGAAAGCACTGTGACCAAGACCCTTCAGGAATGTCTACAGTACACCACAAGAGATGCACTGAAAGCACTGGGACCAAAACCCTTCAGGAATGTCTACAGTACACCACAAGAGATGCACTGAAAGCACTGGGACCAAAACCCTTCAGGAATGCCTACAGTACACCACAAGAGTTGCACTGAAAGCACTGGGACCAAAACCCTTCAGGAATGCCTACAGTACACCACAAGAGTTGCACTGAAAGCACTGGGACCAAAACCCTTCAGGAATGTCTACAGTACACCACAAGAGTTGCACTGAAAGCACTGGGACCAAAACCCTTCAGGAATGCCTACAGTACACCACAAGAGTTGCAATGAAAGCACTGGGACCAAAACCCTTCAGGAATGCCTACAGTACACCACAAGAGATGCACTGAAAGCACTGTGACCAAGACCCTTCAGGAATGTCTTCAGTACACCACAAGAGATGCACTGAAAGCACTGGGACCAAGACCCTTCAGGAATGCCTACAGTACACCACAAGAGATGCACTGAAAGCACTGGGACCATCACCCATCAGGAATGCCTACAGTACACCACAAGAGATGCACTGAAAACACTGTGACCAAGACCCTTCAGGAATGTCTACAGTACACCACAAGAGATGCACTGAAAGCACTGTGACCAAGACCCTTCAGGAATGTCTACAGTACACCACAAGAGATGCACTGAAAGCACTGGGACCATCACCCATCAGGAATGCCTACAGTACACCACAAGAGATGCACTGAAAGCACTGGGACCAAGACCCTTCAGGAATGCCTACAGTACACCACAAGAGATGCACTGAAAGCACTGTGACCAAGACCCTTCAGGAATGCCTACAGTACACCACAAGAGATGCACTGAAAGCACTGGGACCATCACCCATCAGGAATGCCTACAGTACACCACAACAGATGCACTGAAAGCACTGGGACCATCACCCTTCAGGAATGCCTACAGTACACCACAAGAGATGCACTGAAAGCACTGGGACCATCACCCATCAGGAATGCCTACAGTACACCACAAGAGATGCACTGAAAGCACTGGGACCAAGACCCTTCAGGAATGCCTACAGTACACCACAAGAGATGCACTGAAAGCACTGGGACCATCACCCATCAGGAATGCCTACAGTACACCACAAGAGATGCACTGAAAGCACTGGGACCATCACCCATCAGGAATGCCTACAGTACACCACAACAGATGCACTGAAAGCACTGTGACCATCACCCATCAGGAATGCCTACAGTACACCACAACAGATGCACTGAAAGCACTGGGACCAAGACCCTTCAGGAATGCCTACAGTACACCACAACAGATGCACTGAAAGCACTGGGACCATCACCCATCAGGAATGCCTACACTACACCAAAAGAGATGCACTGAAAGCACTGGGACCATCACCCATCAGGAATGCCTACAGTACACCACAACAGATGCACTGAAAGCACTGGGACCATCACCCATCAGGAATGCCTACAGTACACCAAAAGAGATGCACTGAAAGCACTGGGACCATCACCCATCAGGAATGCCTACAGTACACCACAACAGATGCACTGAAAGCACTGGGACCATCACCCATCAGGAATGCCTACAGTACACCACAAGAGATGCACTGAAAGCACTGGGACCAAAACCCTTCAGGAATGCCTACAGTACACCACAACAGATGCACTGAAAGCACTGGGACCAAGACCCTTCAGGAATGCCTACAGTACACCACAAGAGATGCACTGAAAGCACTGGGACCATCACCCATCAGGAATGCCTACAGTACACCACAACAGATGCACTGAAAGCACTGGGACCATCACCCATCAGGAATGCCTACAGTACACCAAAAGAGATGCACTGAAAGCACTGGGACCATCACCCATCAGGAATGCCTACAGTACACCACAACAGATGCACTGAAAGCACTGGGACCATCACCCATCAGGAATGCCTACAGTACACCACAAGAGATGCACTGAAAGCACTGGGACCAAGACCCTTCACGAATGCCTACAGTACACCACAAGAGATGCACTGAAAGCACTGGGACCATCACCCATCAGGAATGCCTACAGTACACCACAACAGATGCACTGAAAGCACTGGGACCATCACCCATCAGGAATGCCTACAGTACACCACAAGAGATGCACTGAAAGCACTGGGACCATCACCCATCAGGAATGCCTACAGTACACCACAACAGATGCACTGAAAGCACTGGGACCATCACCCATCAGGAATGCCTACAGTACACCACAAGAGATGCACTGAAAGCACTGGGACCAAGACCCTTCAGGAATGCCTACAGTACACCACAAGAGATGCACTGAAAGCACTGGGAACATCACCCATCAGGAATGCCTACAGTACACCACAACAGATGCACTGAAAGCACTGGGACCATCACCCATCAGGAATGCCTACAGTACACCACAAGAGATGCACTGAAAGCACTGGGACCATCACCCATCAGGAATGCCTACAGTACACCACAACAGATGCACTGAAAGCACTGGGACCATCACCCATCAGGAATGCCTACAGTACACCACAAGAGTTGCACTGAAAGCACTGGGACCATCACCCATCAGGAATGCCTACAGTACACCACAACAGATACACTGAAAGCACTGGGACCATCACCCATCAGGAATGCCTACAGTACACCACAACAGATGCACTGAAAGCACTGGGACCATCACCCATCAGGAATGCCTACAGTACACCACAAGAGATGCACTGAAAGCACTGGGACCATCACCCATCAGGAATGCCTACAGTACACCACAACAGATGCACTGAAAGCACTGGGACCATCACCCATCAGGAATGCCTACAGTACATCACAAGAGTTGCACTGAAAGCACTGGGACCATCACCCATCAGGAATGCCTACAGTACACCACAACAGATGCACTGAAAGCACTGGGACCATCACCCATCAGGAATGCCTACAGTACACCACAACAGATGCACTGAAAGCACTGGGACCATCACCCATCAGGAATGCCTACAGTACACCACAAGAGTTGCACTGAAAGCACTGGGACCATCACCCTTCAGGAATGCCTACAGTACACCACAAGAGATGCACTGAAAGCACTGGGACCAAAACCCTTCAGGAATGCCTACAGTACACCACAAGAGATGCACTGAAAGCACTGTGACCAAGACCCTTCAGGAATGTCTACAGTACACCACAAGAGATGCACTGAAAGCACTGGGACCAAAACCCTTCAGGAATGCCTACAGTACACCACAAGAGATGCACTGAAAGCACTGGGACCAAGACCCTTCAGGAATGCCTACAGTACACCACAAAAGATGCACTGAAAGCACTGGGACCATCACCCATCAGGAATGCCTACAGTACACCAGAAGAGATGCACTGAAAGCACTGTGACCAAAACCCTTCAGGAATGCCTACAGTACACCACAAGAGATGCACTGAAAGCACTGGGACCAAAACCCTTCAGGAATGCCTACAGTACACCACAAGAGATGCACTGAAAGCACTGGGACCATCACCCATCAGGAATGCCTACAGTACACCACAAGAGATGCACTGAAAGCACTGTGACCAAGACCCTTCAGGAATGCCTACAGTACACCACAAGAGATGCACTGAAAGCACTGAGACCAAAACCCTTCAGGAATGCCTACAGTACACCACAAGAGATGCACTGAAAGCACTGGGACCATCACCCATCAGGAATGCCTACAGTACACCACAAGAGATGCACTGAAAGCACTGGGACCATCACCCATCAGGAATGCCTACAGTACACCACAAGAGATGCACTGAAAGCACTGTGACCAAGACCCTTCAGGAATGCCTACAGTACACCACAAGAGATGCACTGAAAGCACTGAGACCAAAACCCTTCAGGAATGCCTACAGTACACCACAAGAGATGCACTGAAAGCACTGGGACCATCACCCATCAGGAATGCCTACAGTACACCACCCTTCAGGAATGCCTACAGTACACCACAAGAGATGCACTGAAAGCACTGGGACCAAAACCCTTCAGGAATGCCTACAGTACACCACAAGAGATGCACTGAAAGCACTGGGACCATCACCCATCAGGAATGCCTACAGTACACCACAAGAGATGCACTGAAAGCACTGGGACCAAAACCCTTCATGAATGCCTACAGTACACCACAAGAGATGCACTGAAAGCACTGGGACCATCACCCATCAGGAATGCCTACAGTACACCACAAGAGATGCACTGAAAGCACTGGGACCATCACCCATCAGGAATGCCTACAGTACACCACAAGAGATGCACTGAAAGCACTGGGACCAAAACCCTTCAGGAATGCCTACAGTACACCACAAGAGATGCACTGAAAGCACTGGGACCATCACCCATCAGGAATGCCTACAGTACACCACAAGAGATGCACTGAAAGCACTGGGACCAAAACCCTTCAGGAATGTCTACAGTACACCACAAGAGATGCACTGAAAGCACTGGGACCAAAACCCTTCAGGAATGTCTACAGTACACCACAAGAGATGCACTGAAAGCACTGGGACCAAAACCCTTCAGGAATGTCTACAGTACACCACAAGAGATGCACTGAAAGCACTGGGACCAAAACCCTTCAGGAATGCCTACAGTACACCACAAGAGATGCACTGAAAGCACTGGGACCATCACCCTTCAGGAATGTCTACAGTACACCACAAGAGATGCACTGAAAGCACTGGGACCAAAACCCTTCAGGAATGTCTACAGTACACCACAAGAGATGCACTGAAAGCACTGGGACCATCACCCTTCAGGAATGTCTACAGTACACCACAAGAGATGCACTGAAAGCACTGGGACCATCACCCTTCAGGAATGCCTACAGTACACCACAAGAGATGCACTGAAAGCACTGGGACCAAAACCCTTCAGGAATGTCTACAGTACACCACAAGAGATGCACTGAAAGCACTGGGACCAAAACCCTTCAGGAATGCCTACAGTACACCACAAGAGATGCACTGAAAGCACTGGGACCATCACCCTTCAGGAATGCCTACAGTACACCACAAGAGATGCACTGAAAGCACTGGGACCAAAACCCTTCAGGAATGTCTACAGTACACCACAAGAGATGCACTGAAAGCACTGTGACCAAAACCCTTCAGGAATGCCTACAGTACACCACAAGAGATGCACTGAAAGCACTGGGACCAAAACCCTTCAGGAATGCCTACAGTACACCACAAGAGATGCACTGAAAGCACTGTGACCAAGACCCTTCAGGAATGCCTACAGTACACCACAAGAGATGCACTGAAAGCACTGTGACCAAGACCCTTCAGGAATGTCTACAGTACACCACAAGAGATGCACTGAAAGCACTGTGACCAAGACCCTTCAGGAATGCCTACAGTACACCACAAGAGATGCACTGAAAGCACTGTGACCAAGACCCTTCAGGAATGCCTACAGTACACCACAAGAGATCCACTGAAAGCACTGTGACCAAGACCCTTCAGGAATGCCTACAGTACACCACAAGAGATGCACTGAAAGCACTGTGACCAAGACCCTTCAGGAATGCCTACAGTACACCACAAGAGATGCACTGAAAGCACTGTGACCAAGACCCTTCAGGAATGCCTACAGTACACCACAAGAGATGCACTGAAAGCACTGTGACCAAGACCCTTCAGGAATGTCTACAGTACACCACAAGAGATGCACTGAAAGCACTGGGACCAAGACCCTTCAGGAATGCCTACAGTACACCACAAGAGATGCACTGAAAGCACTGGGACCAAAACCCTTCAGGAATGCCTACAGTACACCACAAGAGATGCACTAAAAGCACTGGGACCATCACCCTTCAGGAATGCCTACAGTACACCACAAGAGATGCACTGAAAGCACTGTGCCCAAGACCCTTCAGGAATGCCTACAGTACACCACAAGAGATGCACTGAAAGCACTGTGACCAAGACCCTTCAGGAATGCCTACAGTACACCACAAGAGATGCACTGAAAGCACTGTGACCAAGACCCTTCAGGAATGCCTACAGTACACCACAAGAGATGCACTGAAAGCACTGGGACCAAAACCCTTCAGGAATGCCTACAGTACACCACAAGAGATGCACTAAAAGCACTGGGACCATCACCCTTCAGGAATGCCTACAGTACACCACAAGAGATGCACTGAAAGCACTGTGCCCAAGACCCTTCAGGAATGCCTACAGTACACCACAAGAGATGCACTGAAAGCACTGTGACCAAGACCCTTCAGGAATGTCTACAGTACACCACAAGAGATGCACTGAAAGCACTGTGACCAAGACCCTACAGGAATGCCTACAGTACACCACAAGAGATGCACTGAAAGCACTGTGACCAAGACCCTTCAGGAATGCCTACAATACACCACAAGAGATGCACTGAAAGCACTGTGCCCAAGACCCTTCAGGAATGCGTACAGTACACCACAAGAGATGCACTGAAAGCACTGTGACCAAGACCCTTCAGGAATGTCTACAGTACACCACAAGAGATGCACTGAAAGCACTGTGACCAAGACCCTACAGGAATGCCTACAGTACACCACAAGAGATGCACTGAAAGCACTGTGACCAAGACCCTTCAGGAATGCCTACAATACACCACAAGAGATGCACTGAAAGCACTGTGCCCAAGACCCTTCAGGAATGTCTACAGTACACCACAAGAGATGCACTGAAAGCACTGTGACCAAGACCCTACAGGAATGCCTACAGTACACCACAAGAGATGCACTGAAAGCACTGTGACCAAGACCCTTCAGGAATGCCTACAATACACCACAAGAGATGCACTGAAAGCACTGTGCCCAAGACCCTACAGGAATGCCTACAGTACACCACAAGAGATGCACTGAAAGCACTGTGACCAAGACCCTTCAGGAATGTCTACAGTACACCACAAGAGATGCACTGAAAGCACTGTGCCCAAGACCCTTCAGGAATGCGTACAGTACACCACAAGAGATGCACTGAAAGCACTGTGACCAAGACCCTACAGGAATGCCTACAGTACACCACAAGAGATGCACTGAAAGCACTGTGACCAAGACCCTTCAGGAATGCCTACAATACACCACAAGAGATGCACTGAAAGCACTGTGCCCAAGACCCTTCAGGAATGCGTACAGTACACCACAAGAGATGCACTGAAAGCACTGTGACCAAGACCCTACAGGAATGCCTACAGTACACCACAAGAGATGCACTGAAAGCACTGTGCCCAAGACCCTTCAGGAATGCGTACAGTACACCACAAGAGATGCACTGAAAGCACTGTGACCAAGACCCTACAGGAATGCCTACAGTACACCACAAGAGATGCACTGAAAGCACTGTGCCCAAGACCCTTCAGGAATGCGTACAGTACACCACAAGAGATGCACTGAAAGCACTGTGACCAAGACCCTACAGGAATGCCTACAGTACACCACAAGAGATGCACTGAAAGCACTGTGACCAAGACCCTACAGGAATGCCTACAGTACACCACAAGAGATGCACTGAAAGCACTGTGACCAAGACCCTACAGGAATGCCTACAGTACACCACAAGAGATGCACTGAAAGCACTGTGACCGAGACCCTTCAGGAATGCCTACAATACACCACAAGAGATGCACTGAAAGCACTGTGACCAAGACCCTTCAGGAATGCCTACAATACACCACAAGAGATGCACTGAAAGCACTGTGACCAAGACCCTTCAGGAATGCCTACAGTACACCACAAGAGATGCACTGAAAGCACTGTGACCAAGACCCTTCAGGAATGTCTACAGTACACCACAAGAGATGCACTGAAAGCACTGTGACCAAGACCCTTCAGGAATGTCTACAGTACACCGCAAGAGATGCACTGAAAGCACTGTGACCAAGACCCTTCAGGAATGCCTACAGTACACCACAAGAGATGCACTGAAAGCACTGTGACCAAGACCCTTCAGGAATGCCTACAGTACACCACAAGAGATGCACTGAAAGCACTGTGACCAAGACCCTTCAGGAATGCCTAGAGTACACCACAAGAGATGCACTGAAAGCACTGTGACCAAGACCCTTCAGGAATGCCTACAGTACACCACAAGAGATGCACTGAAAGCACTGTGACCAAGACCCTTCAGGAATGTCTACAGTACACCACAAGAGATGCACTGAAACACTGTGACCAAGACCCTTCAGGAATGCCTACAGTACACCACAAGAGATGCACTGAAAGCACTGTGACCAAGACCCTTCAGGAATGCCTACAGTACACCACAAGAGATGCACTGAAAGCACTGTGACCAAGACCCTTCAGGAATGTCTACAGTACACCACAAGAGATGCACTGAAAGCACTGTGACCAAGACCCTTCAGGAATGTCTACAGTACACCACAAGAGATGCACTGAAAGCACTGTGACCAAGACCCTTCAGGAATGTCTACAGTACACCACAAGAGATGCACTGAAAGCACTGTGACCAAGACCCTTCAGGAATGCCTACAGTACACCACAAGAGATGCACTGAAAGCACTGTGACCAAGACCCTTCAGGAATGTCTACAGTACACCACAAGAGATGCACTGAAAGCACTGTGACCAAGACCCTTCAGGAATGTCTATAGTACACCACAAGAGATGCACTGAAAGCACTGTGACCAAGACCCTTCAGGAATGCCTACAGTACAACCAAAGAGATGCACTGAAAGCACTGTTACCAAGACCCTTCAGGAATGCCTACAGTACACCACAAGAGATGCACTGAAAGCACTGGGACCATCACCCTTCAGGAATGTCTACAGTACACCACAAGAGATGCACTGAAAGCACTGGGACCATCACCCTTCAGGAATGTCTACAGTACACCACAAGAGATGCACTGAAAGCACTGTGACCAAGACCCTTCAGGAATGTCTACAGTACACCACAAGAGATGCACTGAAAGCACTGTGACCAAGACCCTTCAGGAATGCCTACAGTACACCACAAGAGATGCACTGAAAGCACTGTGACCAAGACCCTTCAGGAATGTCTACAGTACACCACAAGAGATGCACTGAAAGCACTGTGACCAAGACCCTTCAGGAATGTCTACAGTACACCACAAGAGATGCACTGAAAGCACTGTGACCAAGACCCTTCAGGAATGCCTACAGTACACCACAAGAGATGCACTGAAAGCACTGTGACCAAGACCCTTCAGGAATGCCTACAGTACACCACAAGAGATGCACTGAAAGCACTGTTACCAAGACCCTTCAGGAATGCCTACAGTACACCACAAGAGATGCACTGAAAGCACTGGGACCATCACCCTTCAGGAATGTCTACAGTACACCACAAGAGATGCACTGAAAGCACTGGGACCATCACCCTTCAGGAATGTCTACAGTACACCACAAGAGATGCACTGAAAGCACTGTGACCAAGACCCTTCAGGAATGTCTACAGTACACCACAAGAGATGCACTGAAAGCACTGGGACCATCACCCTTCAGGAATGTCTACAGTACACCACAAGAGATGCACTGAAAGCACTGGGACCAAAACCCTTCAGGAATGTCTACAGTACACCACAAGAGATGCACTGAAAGCACTGGGACCAAAACCCTTCAGGAATGCCTACAGTACACCACAAGAGATGCACTGAAAGCACTGGGACCATCACCCTTCAGGAATGTCTACAGTACACCACAAGAGATGCACTGAAAGCACTGTGACCAAGACCCTTCAGGAATGTCTACAGTACACCACAAGAGATGCACTGAAAGCACTGTGACCAAGACCCTTCAGGAATGCCTACAGTACACCACAAGAGATGCACTGAAAGCACTGTGACCAAGACCCTTCAGGAATGTCTACAGTACACCACAAGAGATGCACTGAAAGCACTGGGACCATCACCCTTCAGGAATGTCTACAGTACACCACAAGAGATGCACTGAAAGCACTGGGACCAAAACCCTTCAGGAATGTCTACAGTACACCACAAGAGATGCACTGAAAGCACTGGGACCAAAACCCTTCAGGAATGCCTACAGTACACCACAAGAGATGCACTGAAAGCACTGGGACCATCACCCTTCAGGAATGTCTACAGTACACCACAAGAGATGCACTGAAAGCACTGGGACCATCACCCTTCAGGAATGTCTACAGTACACCACAAGAGATGCACTGAAAGCACTGTGACCAAGACCCTTCAGGAATGTCTACAGTACACCACAAGAGATGCACTGAAAGCACTGGGACCAAAACCCTTCAGGAATGTCTACAGTACACCACAAGAGATGCACTGAAAGCACTGGGACCAAAACCCTTCAGGAATGCCTACAGTACACCACAAGAGATGCACTGAAAGCACTGGGACCATCACCCTTCAGGAATGTCTACAGTACACCACAAGAGATGCACTGAAAGCACTGGGACCAAAACCCTTCAGGAATGTCTACAGTACACCACAAGAGATGCACTGAAAGCACTGGGACCAAAACCCTTCAGGAATGCCTACAGTACACCACAAGAGATGCACTGAAAGCACTGGGACCAAGACCCTTCAGGAATGCCTACAGTACACCACAAGAGATGCACTGAAAGCACTGTGACCAAGACCCTTCAGGAATGTCTACAGTACACCACAAGAGATGCACTGAAAGCACTGGGACCAAAACCCTTCAGGAATGCCTACAGTACACCACAAGAGATGCACTGAAAGCACTGGGACCAAAACCCTTCAGGAATGCCTACAGTACACCACAAGAGATGCACTGAAAGCACTGGGACCATCACCCTTCAGGAATGCCTACAGTACACCACAAGAGATGCACTGAAAGCACTGTGACCAAGACCCTTCAGGAATGCCTACAGTACACCACAAGAGATGCACTGAAAGCACTGGGACCATCACCCTTCAGGAATGCGTACAGTACACCACAAGAGATGCACTGAAAGCACTGTGACCAAGACCCTACAGGAATGCCTACAGTACACCACAAGAGATGCACTGAAAGCACTGTGACCAAGACCCTACAGGAATGCCTACAGTACACCACAAGAGATGCACTGAAAGCACTGTGACCGAGACCCTTCAGGAATGCCTACAATACACCACAAGAGATGCACTGAAAGCACTGTGACCAAGACCCTTCAGGAATGCCTACAATACACCACAAGAGATGCACTGAAAGCACTGTGACCAAGACCCTTCAGGAATGCCTACAGTACACCACAAGAGATGCACTGAAAGCACTGTGACCAAGACCCTTCAGGAATGTCTACAGTACACCACAAGAGATGCACTGAAAGCACTGTGACCAAGACCCTTCAGGAATGTCTACAGTACACCGCAAGAGATGCACTGAAAGCACTGTGACCAAGACCCTTCAGGAATGCCTACAGTACACCACAAGAGATGCACTGAAAGCACTGTGACCAAGACCCTTCAGGAATGCCTACAGTACACCACAAGAGATGCACTGAAAGCACTGTGACCAAGACCCTTCAGGAATGCCTAGAGTACACCACAAGAGATGCACTGAAAGCACTGTGACCAAGACCCTTCAGGAATGCCTAGAGTACACCACAAGAGATGCACTGAAAGCACTGTGACCAAGACCCTTCAGGAATGTCTACAGTACACCACAAGAGATGCACTGAAAGCACTGTGACCAAGACCCTTCAGGAATGCCTACAGTACACCACAAGAGATGCACTGAAAGCACTGTGACCAAGACCCTTCAGGAATGCCTACAGTACACCACAAGAGATGCACTGAAAGCACTGTGACCAAGACCCTTCAGGAATGTCTACAGTACACCACAAGAGATGCACTGAAAGCACTGTGACCAAGACCCTTCAGGAATGTCTACAGTACACCACAAGAGATGCACTGAAAGCACTGTGACCAAGACCCTTCAGGAATGTCTACAGTACACCACAAGAGATGCACTGAAAGCACTGTGACCAAGACCCTTCAGGAATGCCTACAGTACACCACAAGAGATGCACTGAAAGCACTGTGACCAAGACCCTTCAGGAATGCCTACAGTACACCACAAGAGATGCACTGAAAGCACTGTGACCAAGACCCTTCAGGAATGTCTACAGTACACCACAAGAGATGCACTGAAAGCACTGTGACCAAGACCCTTCAGGAATGCCTACAGTACACCACAAGAGATGCACTGAAAGCACTGTGACCAAGACCCTTCAGGAATGTCTACAGTACACCACAAGAGATGCACTGAAAGCACTGTGACCAAGACCCTTCAGGAATGTCTATAGTACACCACAAGAGATGCACTGAAAGCACTGTGACCAAGACCCTTCAGGAATGCCTACAGTACACCACAAGAGATGCACTGAAAGCACTGTTACCAAGACCCTTCAGGAATGCCTACAGTACACCACAAGAGATGCACTGAAAGCACTGGGACCATCACCCTTCAGGAATGTCTACAGTACACCACAAGAGATGCACTGAAAGCACTGGGACCATCACCCTTCAGGAATGTCTACAGTACACCACAAGAGATGCACTGAAAGCACTGTGACCAAGACCCTTCAGGAATGTCTACAGTACACCACAAGAGATGCACTGAAAGCACTGTGACCAAGACCCTTCAGGAATGCCTACAGTACACCACAAGAGATGCACTGAAAGCACTGTGACCAAGACCCTTCAGGAATGTCTACAGTACACCACAAGAGATGCACTGAAAGCACTGTGACCAAGACCCTTCAGGAATGTCTACAGTACACCACAAGAGATGCACTGAAAGCACTGTGACCAAGACCCTTCAGGAATGCCTACAGTACACCACAAGAGATGCACTGAAAGCACTGTGACCAAGACCCTTCAGGAATGCCTACAGTACACCACAAGAGATGCACTGAAAGCACTGTTACCAAGACCCTTCAGGAATGCCTACAGTACACCACAAGAGATGCACTGAAAGCACTGGGACCATCACCCTTCAGGAATGTCTACAGTACACCACAAGAGATGCACTGAAAGCACTGGGACCATCACCCTTCAGGAATGTCTACAGTACACCACAAGAGATGCACTGAAAGCACTGTGACCAAGACCCTTCAGGAATGTCTACAGTACACCACAAGAGATGCACTGAAAGCACTGGGACCATCACCCTTCAGGAATGTCTACAGTACACCACAAGAGATGCACTGAAAGCACTGGGACTAAAACCCTTCAGGAATGTCTACAGTACACCACAAGAGATGCACTGAAAGCACTGGGACCAAAACCCTTCAGGAATGCCTACAGTACACCACAAGAGATGCACTGAAAGCACTGGGACCATCACCCTTCAGGAATGTCTACAGTACACCACAAGAGATGCACTGAAAGCACTGTGACCAAGACCCTTCAGGAATGTCTACAGTACACCACAAGAGATGCACTGAAAGCACTGTGACCAAGACCCTTCAGGAATGCCTACAGTACACCACAAGAGATGCACTGAAAGCACTGTGACCAAGACCCTTCAGGAATGTCTACAGTACACCACAAGAGATGCACTGAAAGCACTGGGACCATCACCCTTCAGGAATGTCTACAGTACACCACAAGAGATGCACTGAAAGCACTGGGACCAAAACCCTTCAGGAATGTCTACAGTACACCACAAGAGATGCACTGAAAGCACTGGGACCAAAACCCTTCAGGAATGCCTACAGTACACCACAAGAGATGCACTGAAAGCACTGGGACCATCACCCTTCAGGAATGTCTACAGTACACCACAAGAGATGCACTGAAAGCACTGTGACCAAGACCCTTCAGGAATGTCTACAGTACACCACAAGAGATGCACTGAAAGCACTGTGACCAAGACCCTTCAGGAATGCCTACAGTACACCACAAGAGATGCACTGAAAGCACTGTGACCAAGACCCTTCAGGAATGTCTACAGTACACCACAAGAGATGCACTGAAAGCACTGGGACCATCACCCTTCAGGAATGTCTACAGTACACCACAAGAGATGCACTGAAAGCACTGGGACCATCACCCTTCAGGAATGTCTACAGTACACCACAAGAGATGCACTGAAAGCACTGTGACCAAGACCCTTCAGGAATGTCTACAGTACACCACAAGAGATGCACTGAAAGCACTGGGACCATCACCCTTCAGGAATGTCTACAGTACACCACAAGAGATGCACTGAAAGCACTGGGACCAAAACCCTTCAGGAATGTCTACAGTACACCACAAGAGATGCACTGAAAGCACTGGGACCAAAACCCTTCAGGAATGCCTACAGTACACCACAAGAGATGCACTGAAAGCACTGGGACCATCACCCTTCAGGAATGTCTACAGTACACCACAAGAGATGCACTGAAAGCACTGGGACCAAAACCCTTCAGGAATGTCTACAGTACACCACAAGAGATGCACTGAAAGCACTGGGACCAAAACCCTTCAGGAATGCCTACAGTACACCACAAGAGATGCACTGAAAGCACTGGGACCAAGACCCTTCAGGAATGCCTACAGTACACCACAAGAGATGCACTGAAAGCACTGTGACCAAGACCCTTCAGGAATGTCTACAGTACACCACAAGAGATGCACTGAAAGCACTGGGACCAAAACCCTTCAGGAATGCCTACAGTACACCACAAGAGATGCACTGAAAGCATTGGGACCAAAACCCTTCAGGAATGCCTACAGTACACCACAAGAGATGCACTGAAAGCACTGGGACCATCACCCTTCAGGAATGCCTACAGTACACCACAAGAGATGCACTGAAAGCACTGTGACCAAGACCCTTCAGGAATGCCTACAGTACACCACAAGAGATGCACTGAAAGCACTGGGACCATCACCCTTCAGGAATGCCTACAGTACACCACAAGAGATGCACTGAAAGCACTGTGACCAAGACCCTTCAGGAATGCCTACAGTACACCACAAGAGATGCACTGAAAGCACTGGGACCAAAACCCTTCAGGAATGCCTACAGTACACCACAAGAGATGCACTGAAAGCACTGTGACCAAGACCCTTCAGGAATGCCTACAGTACACCACAAGAGATGCACTGAAAGCACTGGGACCATCACCCTTCAGGAATCCCTACAGTACACCACAAGAGATGCACTGAAAGCACTGGGACCATCACCCTTCAGGAATGCCTACAGTACACCACAACAGATGCACTGAAAGCACTGGGACCATCACCCTTCAGGAATGCCTACAGTACACCACAAGAGATGCACTGAAAGCACTGGGACCATCACCCTTCAGGAATGCCTACAATACACCACAAGAGATGCACTGAAAGCACTGGGACCAAAACCCTTCAGGAATGCCTACAGTACACCACAAGAGATGCACTGAAAGCACTGGGACCAAAACCCTTCAGGAATGCCTACAGTACACCAAAAGAGATGCACTGAAAGCACTGTGACCAAGACCCTTCAGGAATGCCTACAGTACACCACAAGAGATGCACTGAAAGCACTGGGACCATCACCCTTCAGGAATGCCTACAGTACACCACAAGAGATGCACTGAAAGCACTGTGACCAAAACCCTTCAGGAATGCCTACAGTACACCACAAGAGATGCACTGAAAGCACTGGGACCAAAACCCTTCAGGAATGCCTACAGTACACCACAAGAGATGCACTGAAAGCACTGGGACCAAAACCCTTCAGGAATGCCTACAGTACACCACAAGAGATGCACTGAAAGCACTGGGACCATCACCCTTCAGGAATGCCTACAGTACACCACAAGAGATGCACTGAAAGCACTGGGACCAAAACCCTTCAGGAATGCCTACAGTACACCAAAAGAGATGCACTGAAAGCACTGTGACCAAGACCCTTCAGGAATGCCTACAGTACACCACAAGAGATGCACTGAAAGCACTGGGACCATCACCCTTCAGGAATGCCTACAGTACACCACAAGAGATGCACTGAAAGCACTGTGACCAAAACCCTTCAGGAATGCCTACAGTACACCACAAGAGATGCACTGAAAGCACTGTGACCAAAACCCTTCAGGAATGCCTACAGTACACCACAAGAGATGCACTGAAAGCACTGGGACCATCACCCTTCAGGAATGCCTACAGTACACCACAAGAGATGCACTGAAAGCACTGGGACCAAAACCCTTCAGGAATGCCTACAGTACACCACAAGAGATGCACTGAAAGCACTGGGACCAAAACCCTTCAGGAATGCCTACAGTACACCACAAGAGATGCACTGAAAGCACTGTGACCAAAACCCTTCAGGAATGCCTACAGTACACCACAAGAGATGCACTGAAAGCACTGGGACCATCACCCTTCAGGAATGCCTACAGTACACCACAAGAGATGCACTGAAAGCACTGGGACCAAAACCCTTCAGGAATGCCTACAGTACACCACAAGAGATGCACTGAAAGCACTGGGACCAAAACCCTTCAGGAATGCCTACAGTACACCAAAAGAGATGCACTGAAAGCACTGTGACCAAGACCCTTCAGGAATGCCTACAGTACACCACAAGAGATGCACTGAAAGCACTGGGACCATCACCCTTCAGGAATGCCTACAGTACACCACAAGAGATGCACTGAAAGCACTGGGACCAAAACCCTTCAGGAATGCCTACAGTACACCACAAGAGATGCACTGAAAGCACTGGGACCAAAACCCTTCAGGAATGCCTACAGTACACCACAAGAGATGCACTGAAAGCACTGTGACCAAGACCCTTCAGGAATGCCTACAGTACACCACAAGAGATGCACTGAAAGCACTGGGACCATCACCCTTCAGGAATGCCTACAGTACACCACAAGAGATGCACTGAAAGCACTGGGACCAAAACCCTTCAGGAATGCCTACAGTACACCACAAGAGATGCACTGAAAGCACTGGGACCATCACCCTTCAGGAATGCCTACAGTACACCACAAGAGATGCACTGAAAGCACTGTGACCAAAACCCTTCAGGAATGCCTACAGTACACCACAAGAGATGTACTGAAAGCACTGGGACCATCACCCTTCAGGAATGCCTACAGTACACCACAAGAGATGCACTGAAAGCACTGTGACCAAGACCCTTCAGGAATGCCTACAGTACACCACAAAAGATGCACTGAAAGCACTGGGACCAAGACCCTTCAGGAATGCCTACAGTACACCACAAGAGATGCACTGAAAGCACTGGGACCAAAACCCTTCAGGAATGCCTACAGTACACCACAAGAGATGCACTGAAAGCACTGGGACCATCACCCTTCAGGAATGCCTACAGTACACCACAAGAGATGCACTGAAAGCACTGGGACCAAAACCCTTCCGGAATGCCTACAGTACACCACAAGAGATGCACTGAAAGCACTGGGACCAAGACCCTTCCGGAATGCCTACAGTACACCACAAGAGATGCACTGAAAGCACTGGGACCAAGACCCTTCCGGAATGCCTACAGTACACCACAAGAGATGCACTGAAAGCACTGGGACCAAAACCCTTCAGGAATGCCTACAGTACACCACAAGAGATGCACTGAAAGCACTGGGACCAAGACCCTTCCGGAATGCCTACAGTACACCACAAGAGATGCACTGAAAGCACTGTGACCAAAACCCTTCAGGAATGCCTACAGTACACCACAAGAGATGCACTGAAAGCACTGGGACCATCACCCTTCAGGAATGCCTACAGTACACCACAAGAGATGCACTGAAAGCACTGGGACCAAAACCCTTCAGGAATGCCTACAGTACACCACAAGAGATGCACTGAAAGCACTGGGACCATCACCCTTCAGGAATGCCTACAGTACACCACAAGAAATGCACTGAAAGCACTGTGACCAAGACCCTTCAGGAATGCCTACAGTACACCACAAGAGATGCACTGAAAGCACTGGGACCATCACCCTTCAGGAATGCCTACAGTACACCACAAGAGATGCACTGAAAGCACTGGGACCATCACCCTTCAGGAATGCCTACAGTACACCACAAGAGATGCACTGAAAGCACTGGGACCATCACCCTTCAGGAATGCCTACAGTACACCACAAGAAATGCACTGAAAGCACTGGGACCATCACCCTTCAGGAATGCCTACAGTACACCACAAGAAATGCACTGAAAGCACTGGGACCATCACCCATCAGGAATGCCTACAGTACACCACAAGAGATGCACTGAAAGCACTGGGACCATCACCCTTCAGGAATGCCTACAGTACACCACAAGAAATGCACTGAAAGCACTGGGACCATCACCCATCAGGAATGCCTACAGTACACCACAAGAGATGCACTGAAAGCACTGTGACCAAGACCCTTCAGGAATGCCTACAGTACACCACAAGAGATGCACTGAAAGCACTGGGACCATCACCCTTCAGGAATGCCTACAGTACACCACAAGAGATGCACTGAAAGCACTGGGACCAAAACCCTTCAGGAATGCCTACAGTACACCACAAGAGATGCACTGAAAGCACTGGGACCATCACCCTTCAGGAATGCCTACAGTACACCACAAGAGATGCACTGAAAGCACTGGGACCATCACCCTTCAGGAATGTCTACAGTACACCACAAGAGATGCACTGAAAGCACTGGGACCATCACCCTTCAGGAATGCCTACAGTACACCACAAGAGATGCACTGAAAGCACTGGGACCATCACCCTTCAGGAATGCCTACAGTACACCACAAGAGATGCACTGAAAGCACTGGGACCATCACCCTTCAGGAATGCCTACAGTACACCACAAGAAATGCACTGAAAGCACTGGGACCAAGACCATTCAGGAATGCCTACAGTACACCACAAGAGATGCACTGAAAGCACTGGGACCATCACCCTTCAGGAATGCCTACAGTACACCACAAGAAATGCACTGAAAGCACTGGGACCATCACCCTTCAGGAATGCCTACAGTACACCACAAGAGATGCACTGAAAGCACTGGGACCATCACCCTTCAGGAATGCCTACAGTACACCACAAGAAATGCACTGAAAGCACTGGGACCATCACCCATCAGGAATGCCTACAGTACACCACAAGAGATGCACTGAAAGCACTGTGACCAAGACCCTTCAGGAATGCCTACAGTACACCACAAGAGATGCACTGAAAGCACTGGGACCATCACCCTTCAGGAATGCCTACAGTACACCACAAGAGATGCACTGAAAGCACTGGGACCAAAACCCTTCAGGAATGCCTACAGTACACCACAAGAAATGCACTGAAAGCACTGGGACCATCACCCTTCAGGAATGCCTACAGTACACCACAAGAGATGCACTGAAAGCACTGGGACCATCACCCATCAGGAATGCCTACAGTACACCACAAGAGATGCACTGAAAGCACTGGGACCATCACCCTTCAGGAATGCCTACAGTACACCACAAGAGATGCACTGAAAGCACTGTGACCAAGACCCTTCAGGAATGCCTACAGTACACCACAAGAGATGCACTGAAAGCACTGGGACCAAAACCCTTCAGGAATGCCTACAGTACACCACAAGAGATGCACTGAAAGCACTGGGACCATCACCCTTCAGGAATGCCTACAGTACACCACAAGAGATGCACTGAAAGCACTGGGACCATCACCCATCAGGAATGCCTACAGTACACCACAAGAGATGCACTGAAAGCACTGGGACCATCACCCTTCAGGAATGCCTACAGTACACCACAAGAGATGCACTGAAAGCACTGGGACCATCACCCTTCAGGAATGCCTACAGTACACCACAAGAGATGCACTGAAAGCACTGGGACCAAAACCCTTCAGGAATGCCTACAGTACACCACAAGAGATGCACTGAAAGCACTGAGACCATCACCCTTCAGGAATGCCTACAGTACACCACAAGAGATGCACTGAAAGCACTGGGACCAAAACCCTTCAGGAATGCCTACAGTACACCACAAAAGATGCACTGAAAGCACTGTGACCAAGACCCTTCAGGAATGCCTACAGTACACCACAAGAGATGCACTGAAGGCACTGGGACCAAAACCCTTCAGGAATGCCTACAGTACACCACAAGAGATGCACTGAAAGCACTGTGACCAAAACCCTTCAGGAATGCCTACAGTATACCACAAGAGATGCACTGAAAGCACTGGGACCAAGACCCTTCAGGAATGTCTACAGTACACCACAAGAGATGCACTGAAGGCACTGGGACCAAGACCCTTCAGGAATGCCTACAGTACACCACAAGAGATGCACTGAAAGCACTGGGACCAAGACCATTCAGGAATGCCTACAGTACACCACAAGAGATGCACTGAAAGCACTGGGACCAAGACCATTCAGGAATGCCTACAGTACACCAAAAGAGATGCACTGAAGGCACTGGGACCAAGACCCTTCAGGAATGCCTACAGTACACCACAAGAGATGCACTGAAAGCACTGGGTCCAAGACCCTTCAGGAATGCCTACAGTACACCACAAGAGATGCACTGAAGGCACTGGGACCAAGACCCTTCAGGAATGCCTACAGTACACCACAAGAGATGCACTGAAAGCACTGGGACCAAGACCCTTCAGGAATGCCTACAGTACACCACAAGAGATGCACTGAAGGCACTGGGACCAAAACCCTTCAGGAATGCCTACAGTACACCACAAGAGATGCACTGAAAGCACTGGGACCATCACCCATCAGGAATGCCTACAGTACACCACAAGAGATGCACTGAAAGCACTGGAACCAAAACCCTTCAGGAATGCCTACAGTACACCACAAGAGATGCACTGAAGGCACTGGGACCAAAACCCTTCAGGAATGCCTACAGTACACCACAAGAGATGCACTGAAAGCACTGGGACCATCACCCTTCAGGAATGCCTACAGTACACCACAAGAGATGCACTGAAAGCACTGGGACCAAAACCCTTCAGGAATGCCTACAGTACACCACAACAGATGCACTGAAAGCACTGGGACCATCACCCATCAGGAATGCCTACAGTACACCACAAGAGATGCACTGAAAGCACTGGGACCAAAACCCTTCAGGAATGCCTACAGTACACCACAACAGATGCACTGAAAGCACTGGGACCAAAACCCTTCAGGAATGCCTACCGTACACCACAAGAGATGCACTGAAAGCACTGGGACCAAAACCCTTCAGGAATGCCTACAGTACACCACAAGAGATGCACTGAAGGCACTGGGACCAAGACCCTTCAGGAATGCCTACAGTACACCACAAAAGATGCACTGAAAGCACTGTGACCAAGACCCTTCAGGAATGCCTACAGTACACCACAAGAGATGCACTGAAAGCACTGTGACCAAGACCCTTCAGGAATGCCTACAGTACACCACATGAGGTGCACCAACAGAATTATAGACAAAAAAGTCCAGACGCTACAATGCTGTAAGACCTTTCTTACGTGGTAGTGTTTGCTTACATTACGGTAAAATGAAAATGAACAAACAAAGGTCATAGTGAAGCTGAGAGAGAGAGAGAGAGAGAGAGAGAGAGAGAGAGAGAGAGAGAGAGATAATTGGTAAGTGACAGCTGTCCTCGCCACAATAAAATGAATTTGATCTTAAGTGGATTGAAGAACAAAACTGAGTTTTACACTCATAAGAGAACTAAATAAAACACAACAGAGCATATGTAATCCGGCCACAAATTGCAGAAAGGTGCAACAGAATTATTTCCTTTGATAAAGAAAAAATTGCCTATCCATCAAACATGTAGATTTAAGAGAAACAGAGATGAAACAGGATCCATACAAAATGGGAAAATGACAACAAATAGATCAAATCAGGAGACTCTCCATTCGCATATTTTACATAGTACCTGCAACACAGATTTAAGAGTACAATACTTTAAAATAAGTGGGCCAGCGCAGGCATGCACTTCGGACTGCAGCACCCAAAGAAGCATTTGCAAGAATGCTACAGAATACCAACCTTACATCCGAGATGAAAAGAACACAAGCTTTGTGACAGAAGTTTCTGAGATAACTCCGCCAAAATGACCAGCAAAAGGTGCTCAGGAGAAATGGGAACAAACGTCACACATGGGGGGGAATCTCCCAACAAATTTGATAATAACCATGGCAGAAGTACACAAACACATGGAGCACACAGCTTTTACACAGAGGTAATGCTCTCATTAAAATGAAATTCCTCCACGACATTAGCAAAATACCCAGAGTGAATTTTGGAATGCGAGAATCTTCACACAGAAGCAATATAGAAATTATCAAGGCTGTGTGGACAAAAGGACAAATTAAATCTTTTATGCAATTTCCAGACTAGATTAGAGATCACAAACAACGTGATTATGGAAGCCTAATGACTAGTTAACAGAGGAAAGCACCTTCCAAAATGAATGCGAAAAGAATTCCCAGGGGATCGAGGTATGTAAACAGGAAAGAATCCCTGACATTGGTGGAAATCTCTGGGAACTGAGTTGTGTGAAGTACCACTGAAAATGTCCAATTTGGGCCCCTCCACTCTCATGGTTATGTATGGGCTTTCTGAATTATTTCTTAATAATTTCGAAAGCTGTAGAAACACCTATTAATGTTGAAATACATTGTACAGTACTGCATGAAACTGTCAAGGTAGAAAAATGTTGATTTCAGGCCAGAGCAAAAGTTCTATTCTTGCAAGTGATTCACAGTTACCTAACAAGTTGAATAAATCAAGATACTTCAACACCTGTTGTTAGAATAAAGGTCTGTGACGAATCTCTCATGATGAGAATTGATACTTCTGGAGAAAAGGACAAAAAGTACAAGGGAATATGATGGCAGAAGTGACCAGTTAAGTTTCCTGGACTGACTTTCACTCTCAAAACAAATATTAGGCAACAAATATGCCTAACATGAGTGGCCAAGGGTTTACACTTTGAAAAACAAAAATTGGTTGTACTCATACTTTATCCAAACATCCAGGAAGAATCTTTTAGTGACCAGCTGAAGGACTTAAGAGAAGGTCCTGCCTACTTTCACTTGGAAGTAAAATGACAAGTTGAATGAATAAGCACTTCAGTCTGATATTTCAAAATAAATCAACAGTGGCATGCTTGAAGAATTGCAACGTAGATCTGATGCAAAAGCTTTTGACAGCGCCATGCAATATCTCCTCCAACACCAACTATAATCCAGAACTTATTTGTCAAACTCAGAAAAGTGGACAACATCAAAAACACCATAAAATGCAAGAGCTTTAAGCACACGCTCCAGAAACAAATGATGTTACAGTCCACTTTTGCTAACCTCTCCTTTCGTGGGGTTAGGCGTAACATAAGTTCACTCGAGTCCCCTCTGCCCCATGCACTTTCTGCCTGAACTCCCATCAGGTGTAGCTCTTCACTTGTCCCTTTTTCAGCTTAGCACACAATCTTTGTGCCCTCAAATATGGAAAGGTATTTTAAACAGGGAGACAAGAACACTCTAATGAGACAAAATAAAACCACCTGGTATCACTCGTACGATTCACTAAAATTCTGTTAACAACACAGTCCAGAAATCTGTTAAATTACTAATTCTCACTAGAAAACATCTACAAAATAACATTACGGTATGAAAACAATGTACATTACACATCCCATGAAATACACTACAGACATTTGCCTCAAAACATTACCCAACACAATAAGCATGCTTAGAAATAAATTTCAAAATCAATAAAAAAAGACATTTTTTTTTACAAATACACAATATGGACAAAATGACTCTGTCCTGACGGTATGTTTATTGCATTACAATCTCACAAACTGTAATAAAGATAGAAAAGGCATATTCTGCAAAGTCAAGAAGCATACTCTGAATACTTTCAAAAGAAGAATTTATAAATAACTTTTTCTTAAGCAGTTAATGAAGTCGACTCCTTAAAATTCATCAGTGCCACATTTACTGCACTTCATACAAACTGATACAGTTTACAATACATTATTCAACAGTACAATACAGAATATGAACAATTAACCTTTCGAATTCTTACATACAAGATTATATAAATGTGAGAATGTGTTCCTGTTGTTTACGTATACATTGTGTTGAAAACTGGAAGGCCCAATTGGCACACCATAAGTAAATACAAACATTTTCAAAGTCTGGTACGAAAACTCCCTTGTTCAACTAAAACTGGTGACAGCTCAATTCCGACGTAGCTGCATGGAGCAAGTTTTCTGCCAATCATCAACTACAGGATTCAAATATACTGTAGAGCTCAGCTAACACAGTCTGTAAAAAAAAAATACAGTTTAGTATTCAGTCTGCAAAATCAGTCACTTGAAGCTGGTGCAATATTTATTATTATTATTATTATTATTATCATTATTATTATCATTATTATTATTATTCAGAAGGTAACTCCCTAGTAATAAGGAAGAAGCCTACAGGGTATTGACGTGAAAGTCAAGCTTCCAAAGAGTATGGAGTTCATTTGAAAGGAATTACAGAAAGAGGATATCAATTTTCAGGAAAGGAAAAAATGATAATAAATAATTAAAGATATAAACTAATTAGTGAAATACAAGGTGATTTGTTTTAGGGTAGAAATATATTGCCTCTTCACTTAAACTTTACAAGTTCTAATTGCACAACATCCTCAGAGAGACACTTCCGCAGTCCAACGGTGTGAAAGGTTTTGACGGAGGAAACCTTCAGGTAACGATTCAAAGTCTGTAGCCATCTGAATATTGTCACTTACCCTGAAAAGGGCCATTTTCAGTACACCGTATTCCTTTTCACAGCACACACTTTCATTTCTGATACCCACACAGAATGCCGTTCATTTTTCTGCACACCAGAAGTGTGAGCCTCATTTGCAAGGAGAAAGGCTGGGATTCAGTGGCTACATAAATTTGGCCTAGTGAGCCCAATAAAGGATTACTGTCACTCAGGTTAGCTTTGCACAGGGTATTGCTGAATAAACTAAGGGACAGCTGGTACCAATAATCTGTCAGCATATCATAACCCCATATCCAGTACAGCCATATCATCTTTCCACAAAACTGGACCATGTTATAATCGAAAGAAAGGCCTCAGGCCAGGTAGAACATTTCTGTTCCATTAGAAACAGCCTGGATGAAATGAAGTAAGAATACTGGACTACAGATACACAGGAACATGCCATAAGAGAAAGGAAAAATTCCATGATATATGTAAAAGGCTTTTCGGATAGGAATACAGAATCTAGGCCAAAGGCCAAGCGCTGGGACCTATGAGATCATTCAGTGCTGAAAGGGAAATTGACAGTAGGAAGGTCTGAAAGGTGTAAGAGAAGGAAAACCTCAGAGCAGTTGCACTGTGGAACAATTGTTAGAGAGGTTGCAGCTAGGGGTCAAAGGGACGCTGCAAAAAAACCTCAAGTAATGCCTACAGTGTGCCACACTGCATCCTGTAGTTTAATATTAAACTACACATCAGCTGAGTTACATCAAAACTAAATAAATTAAAGTTAGTTATAAGAAAACTAATTTTGCATAAATAAAATAAGTTGTTGTATTATGATTATTATACAGCATTAATTCACGAGACCGATGAGTCACACTTCTAAACTTAAAAGTCCTGACCCCAAGGAACTGCTCTTAAATGAAAGAGCAAAATTGAGACTAAGGCTACAGTAAGGAAGCAGGGAATGGGGAAAGTACCAGAACGTCAGCAATGCAACAAAGAACATTTCATACTGGTCACGCTGCACCATGCACACCACATTATGTGCAGCACTCTCCCACGGACAGCAGAGTTTGGAATATGCTTGCTTGCACACTGCACAGCGTCACAACTAAATACTTCAACCTGGCAACAGTGTGAAGATGGAAACTCTCACAAGACTAGCCCAAAACGAATCTTATTTTTTATGACTACTAATGTGATTCTTATCGAGAAAATTATCACTTTTTAAAAACCTGCTGACGGGATCAAACAGAATGTTGAAGATTCTGACCAAATTTCAAGGTCCTGACTTTCATTCACTCCTGGTCAAAATCAGAACAGCCAAAAATAATCTCTTTTAATGTTACTGAACTGCAATTCCCACAGTCTAGGAAGGGGAATAAAAAAACTTGAGTAAAATGTAAACAAACTTTGGGCATAAAGACACATATGCAAGAGCATATACTCGAATTTCCCAGACCACACTTTCTTGTTCTTAGCAAACAGAAGAACAAATAACACTACAGCATGAAAAACTAGAAAGCCATAATAATTAGAGTAAAATATTTATTTCTCTGGTGACTGGAGAGACCTGGAAGTGTCAAAGCACTGGTTGTACAAAGGGGTCAATGAACTGGAGGAGAATAATAGTGGACTTTAACTGAACCGGTTTCAAGTTGGAAGTACCTTCTGGGTCACCAACTACAATAGAATATATAGAATTTAGGCCAAAAGTCAAGTGCCAGGACCCAGGATAAGGTTATTCAGTGCAGAGACAGAAATTGACAGTAAAAGGTTTGAAAGGTTTAACAGGAGGAAAACCTCAAAGCAGTTGCACTATGAATCAATTGCTGGGAGAGGGTGGAAAGTAGGTTGGAAGAAAATTATTATGAATGGTGGTACAGTAATAGGAATGAAAGGGGTTGCAGCTAGGGGCCGAAGGGACACTGCAAAGAACCTTAAGTAATGCCTACAGTATGCGGTGCACTGGCGGCACTATCCCCCTACGGGAACCGACTAGAAAGCAGACATTTAATTCACTCACATACTGAGACTTAACAAGGCTACTGATGCATGCAAACTGCTACTAAGGACTACAAACAAAGCTCAGTAACAGCAGCCATTAGAGAAGCCTGTGAAATAACATTATGATACAATGGACTTCTCAGAATTTTTTAAACCATGATGGAAAAATTGATGTTCTTCCTAAAATTAATCCCATAAGTGAAAAGCCAATGCAAAGTGGGGTCTTCTAGAACAGAATTGATATCAGCTAATCACTAATATATGCAAGATTCAAGCATTTTGAAGAATATACTATGAATAAGACGAGATTTAATCAGTTTGAAGAATATACTAGGAATAAGACGAGATTTAATCATTTTAAAGAATATACAGTACTATGAATAAGATAAGATTAAAAATCATTTTGAAGAATATGCAGTACTATGAATAAGACAAGATTTAATCATTTTGAAGAACACACTATGAATATGTGGAGACTAAGTAAGCTATCAAAGACTCAAAAAGTGACAATGATGTGAAGGGAAGTTCCTTGAAGACGGTACTTGCAACTTTTGTACCTATCAAATACATATTCAGGAAACAAACAAGCGACCTAACATGAGACAAGTACTGACCAACATCATTTTCATCCCGCAAACAACACCTAAATTTGCACTCCTGCTTCTAGCGAAAGCCCTGCAAACTCTTGGGATATTCCAACACTGGCAATGAAAAGTGAGACAATACCCAAATATCAATGCCTCTCTTATCACACTCCCCACCAAAAGAACGATTTTGAAAACAAGTATTAAAGAACTCCCACAGTCATCACCAACAGACAGGCTACACCATAAGCAGCCAACTCCAGGGAAGTAAATATATACTCTCATTCAGCCACAAGAACTTGAAAACACTCCCAACAATTATCTTACACACCTCTAAACCACAAACTGTATGTTGTGAATACTCAAAACTAAAATTAGACCTCAGAATTTTAAATAACAAAATGAGAACACTCTGATATCTGATTATAAAAAGACAACTGGACAGTTTTTACATAGGTACTGAATTCACACACTCAGCAGGGTTTATCATCCAAAATGTGTGAGCTCTAACCCACCAATGAACATAAAATTTTATAGCCGCAGCCTTTATAGGTCAGGACACATTCTTCATACACACCAATAATCATACACTGTAATGCCTTTCATGTACTTCCATGCAATGCAATCCAGTTGCACCAATCTATACCAATAAGGACTGAAAAGTCCTCACAACTCATGAAACCTCAGAAGTTCCTCATTCTTTCACGCAATATTGGTGAGTCAGCATCGCTGTTGTGTTGCCAATGGTTCCTGCAGGAATAAACTCAGAACACCTTAGCAGTCAGTACAAAAATACCAATATGTTTAAATATACACAGGAGGCAGAAAAACTGATATTCAGTAATGTATTTGCTTAGTACCAGTGCAACACTTGTACGAAGAGTGGTCATATCAATGACAGCAGTGCAAACACTAATATTATTAGTTCAATTCAGTGAGCTTCCAAACCAAAAACACTGAGATACTCTACTCCTATGTAGCCATACCAATTCAAAATATGTACTTCAAAATACTTCAACATATTTATATGTTTATTTTTGTTCTTATGCTGTGTACCAGGTGACCTAGAGCACATACAAGCTGTGCCCACCAACACTAAGGCCTGTAAACAACACCCAAAAACAAAAGCATTGAAATTACGACTTACGTGATATTAACTCTGAACCTGTCACATGATTTCACATCACAAGAGCCTCAAATGGTGTACAGGGCAGCCTCAAATATCCATGTGGCACTCTTCAATATTCTTTTGATCTGAGGAGATCAAAACATCTTTCAGAACTTCATCATGACATTCATCAACATATATACATAATTTAAGAATAACAATCAACCTTCATACCATTACAATCAATCACATTATCTAGGTTAATGCTGGGGTGAGTTGCTGTAGTATTCTGTGGACCTCATCTGCATACATGTATATTACTGTATGTCTAAATTATGATCAGTCTCCCCCATTAAAAAAAAAAAGTATTTTGCAGTGTCATATAATCATGACCCATACCACCAAAATTTTTAATTAATTCTGCTCGTTCCCAAAAGTCTTCATTTATTCTCTTGCTTCATTCTCAAGGCGAGACAGATGAAGGTGCAAGTTAGCTGTCAAGTGCTGGAAATGTAAGAGTTGTGAGAGGAAGATGGATGATGATTGTGGATCTAGTAACTAATCTGACTGGATGCAAAAAATAGTTATATCAATATGTGTTCAAGAAAAATGTGTCAGTTCCAGTGTAAAGTGAAACATAAAATTGACTGATATCTCCAACACCCTACCCACCTGCAACTGCTGCTTCTAATACCCATCACAACAAACGAGTAAGGCCAATCCACATAAAATAACAGCTCATGGCTCAGGCTAATGGAAAAGGATATCCACTCATCTCATCTCCTCCAGCCCCAATTGTCATCCTCTGTCATACAGTCCCTAACCAATCTTCAACCCTTTCCCACTTGGAACTGCCATTAAAGATGAATGGTATTCACTTGCTTACAAATCTGAAAGTGTAAGATGATCATGAGACACACGCATCAATGAACATTTCCTATATAATATAAAGCCCTTTTTTTATTCAACTTTCCATCAATTGAACAATACCAAAGACAAAATACAAAAGAAGGCACATAGTTGTTACCAACACACCTATTTCACCAAAAGCAGCCACCTCAAAACCTAAATGCCTTGAAAGCAACAAGCTGGGAACTCTCTCTCCAGACATCCCCAATCCTACATCAAGAGATTCCAACAGAACTATTCAAGAATAACACAAGCCACACACAGCAGTGCAGTAGAAAACTCAAGACGCAGAAACCAATACAATACACCTCAAGTTAATGGACTAAACTTAGCAGACTTATGTATTTACCAGCTGATATATTATGATTATTTTTTGTTATGTTACCATTTCAAATGTTACAAATTTTCCATAAATCTCTTAAATTGAAAGCTAGGAGCACATTACAGCTTAGTTTAGGTTAGGAATTGTGTGGAGTTGCTGTTAGCTGTAAGATCTCTGGAAAATACTCAAGTGTTTCCTACATTATAGGATCTTTGTTACTTGAAGGACTTTTTTACTTATCAGAAAGGCAGACCACCAAAGTGTCTGTTAAGTTGAAATGTTACTATTACCCTTATGAATAAGAACCAGGAACTGGAACATACTAATGAGCTCAGATTACAACCTGAAGGATTAGTCATTTATTAAAGATACCAGACCAGCAAAGTGTTGGGACCTGCCACAACTAGCAACTTCTCACACTGATTCATGCACTACATTTAAACCTGTCTGGGGATACAAGTGACAAGTACCATAAGTACTGGACCAGTGAGGAACACAACTGTGGGACCCTTCCTCTCGTTTCTGAAAGGAAAAATATCACGTCAAAATGAAGTTCACCAAACATGTCACCAAAGCAGAAAAACCAATGACACCTTAAAACATATACAAGGTCCTACAAACTCTCTATTTCTACCTGAGTGTCGAGTTAGATCAGAATACCCAAGTGGTGTGAATAATTGATATTTGAGTAAAAACCTCCCCAGCGGAGATATTTCTGGATTTGTACAGGTCTACAGATATACCAAAATATGAATTAAACCACTCAGCTTGGCAAAAGACTGAAGTTGTACAATATCTTCGAACTGGTCCGAAACTTCTCACTACAGATACAAAGTAGTTCACTGTATATCTGACCAAATTACAACTTAATACATACCAAAAAGGATGGAGATTCTAATGCATTCCATACAACCAAAGTTAATGTTCTTCTCCCACCACAAGGAAAAAGACAAGAAGCTTAAGGGATAAGTTGTAAACAACTCTTAGGCTCAAGACACACAATTGTAACATGAAAACACAAAAAATCCATGATAAATACAGAACATAATTTTTCTGTGGAATGACCAGAAAAGCTAGAAGTTCCAAAGCACTGGCTAAAGCCTGACTTGTACATGGAGGTCACAGAATTGGATGTACATTCAGTCACACCTCTCTAAGGAGCTGCTCACAGGAATATCTATGGAACAGTGGTGCATTTGTTCTGGATAAACTGACCTCAAGTTGAAGGTGATGGGTCATTGACTAAATAGAAGGCCTTCAATTCCATTCACATGAAAACTCTGGGCTATATGAGTAAATGGACCACTGCAAGACCTAATAACAGTACTCACTAACACTAGCCATAAGAAACCTTAAGATAACTACTGTAGATGCAGTGGATTTCTCAAGATTTACTAAACTTGAGACAGCAACACCCAAATAATTCCTTAAACCAAAGACAGTAACACGTAAATACCATGTAAAAATTAATAAATTCATAAATAAAAAAAAACTAAAATATTACGGGCTCTTCAGGGACAGAATAAAAAACCAGCTCACCTTAATAATAATTCCTTAAACAAAACAGCAACGCCTAAATACCTTGTAAAAATTAATAAATAAATATCAAGGGCTCTTCTGGGAAAAAAATAAAAAATAGTTCACCTTTAACATATGAGATATTAAATAACTTTAAAATATGCACCACAATCAAGTAGAACTCCAAAAGCGAGAAAGTTATGAAAGGATGGTAGGTGGAGGTGAGTGTACTATCTATCTAACAGCCTTCCTACTTGAATAGGAATATAAGAAAGATAAGATTTTGGCCAAAGGCCAAGCACTGGGACTTACGAGATCATTCAGCACTGAATGGCAAATTGAGAGTAAAGGAGGTTTGAAAGGTGTAACAAGAGGAAAACCTCACCGCTGCACTATGAAACAATTATTGGGACAAGGTGGAAAATACAATGGAAGCAGAAGAATATGAACGGAGGTATAATAAAAGGAATGAAAGGGGTTGCAGCAGCTAGGGGCCTAAGGAAGGCTGGCTGCAAGGAACGTTAAGTAAACGCCTACAGCTCCCGGCACAAGGTGCACTGGCTTGCGGGAAGCTGAGGCGTGGACAGCAAGCCAAAGTAGCACCATTTGACGCATGACTCTAGACAGGGGACAGCGCTTGGAGGAAAGGCTATAAGTGAATTATATCACACGTATGTGTAAGACTTTACATGACAGCACATCATACAAATAAAAAGCAAAACAATAAATAAATACTTGACAAAAACTTATCGATAATTATGCCATTAGGCCTATGTATATGGTCCACCCATTCCAGACGTTTTGGCGCTTACTTGGTATAGGCGTATGCCACAAGCTTCGAATGCTTATTTGTTTAAACGTTTTGGAACTTATAATTTACTTAAGGGTATTTCTAAACTATAAAGGTCAAAATTCAAATTGCAAGGAACGAACATGTCCGCGGTTACACCTATTGACATAACAAAAGTCCAAGCAAAAGTCATAAGCTTACCACGCGGGCAACAGACAATAGCACTGACTAATAGCATATCCAGGGGGAGGGGGGGGGCACATGGGCACGTGGCCCCCTCCAGGAAAAATAATGACAAAATAATAATGCCGAAGATTTAGATAATAACATATATGAGAATATAAAATGGGAAAAAATAATAAATCTACTATAGATATATATGTATATATAACATTATATATATATATATATATATATATATATATATATATATATATATATATATATATATATATATATATAAAATTTTTTTTTCAAAAAGTAAATTGGCTCAAGAAATTCGGGAAAAATTCCCTAGCAACTAACATACTGAAAGACTACGTAATGCCCAAATTAACACGGTGAACACATAAAGCCCACATTAACACGGTGAACACAAACACAAAGCCCAAATTAACACGGTGAACACAAACACATAAAGCCCAAATTAACACGGTGAACACAAACACATAAAGCCCAAATTAACACGGTAAACACACAATGCCCAAATTAACACGGTGAACACACAATGCCCAAATTAACACGGTGAACACACAATGCCCAAATTAACACGGTGAACACACAATGCCCAAATTGACACGGTGAACACACAATGCCCAAATTAACACGGTGAACACACAATGCCCAAATTAACACGCTGAACACACAATGCCCAAATTAACACGGTGAACACACAATGCCCAAATTGACACGGTGAACACACAATGCCCAAATTAACACGGTGAACACACAATGCCCAAATTAACACGGTGAACACACAATGCCCAAATTGACACGGTGAACACACAATGCCCAAATTAACACGGTGAACACACAATGCCCAAATTAACACGGTGAACACACAATGCCCAAATTAACACGGTGAACACACAATGCCCAAATTAACACGGTGAACACACAATGCCCAAATTGACACGGTGAACACACAATGCCCAAATTAACACGGTGAACACACAATGCCCAAATTAACACGGTAAACACACAATGCCCAAATTAACACGGTAAACACACAATGCCCAAATTAACACGGTAACCACAAACAAATTGACCGAAAAAGAACTCGGCGTAAACAGCAATGCAATGGAGGAGAGAAAACCAACTTCCGCCGTCAAAACCAAACTTCCCCAACGGCTGATGGATGACCTGGAGAAACTCTGTCACTCGACGAAGTCCAGAATCCCGTGAAATCGACGTGTAAATTCGTCTTCGCAGACTCACGCCCATGACTCTCTATTTACAAGAAAACAAGACGATTATCTCACTTGAACGCCCACCAAGCACAGACGCCGATCGGACGACCGGCGTAGTACGTCTTCTGTCTCACAGCGGCCGAACACATACTGACTGACTAACTCGAGTCACTCTCGAGAACTCCTCCTGATAACACGACCCGCGATGCCAGGTGAACGATAAGAGCTCCTTTTCTCGTTCCTGCTAGTCCGGAGCGTTTTGTAAACGTCCATTACGGGAGTTTCGGGCGAAGATTTTTTGTATATCGGAAAAGGGTACGTCGTCGTTTTGATTCCTTGCTTCCTGTTATCTGCTCGGACTTTCTTTTTCCGTTAACGTTCGATTCGGAAAGGGTCTTAAGCGGGAACTTCGTCAGTCATCAAGTTAATATCGTTCACTTTGTTTGGTATCGTGTACAGCCCTCCACTGGGATGATTTCTTCTCTGGCGGGCAAGGAAGGTCCTTGCTTCTTATATTTTATAATAATTGTCTTTCAGTGTCTTCTCGTCAATATAGTAGCTCCTGCAGGATAGGAGAGTCTTTAGTTCTTTTTTAAATTTGCTTTCTTCTTCTATGCTCTTCACTTCAGGCAGTATTTTGTTGTATAGCCTTAGTGCACAAACGCTCTCTCTCTCTCTCTCTCTCTCTCTCTCTCTCTCTCTCTCTCTCTCTCTCGCCTGACTTACAGTTTGTTCTAGGTTCAAATAGCCTAATGCTTCATTCAAGTACAAAAACGTAGCGTTCTGTCGAGCTTCCAAAGAATATTATTATTATTGTTATTATTATTATTATTATTATTATTATTATTATTATTATTATTATTATTATTATTATTCAGCAGATGAAACCTATTCATGTGGAACAAGAAGTCCACCAAAGGGGCCACTGACTTGAAATTCAAGCTTCCAAAGAATGTTATTATTATTATTATTATTATTATTATTATTATTATTATTATTATTATTATTATTATTATTATTATTATTATTATTATTCAGTAGATGAAGCCTATTCATATGGAACAAGAAGCCCACCAAAGGGGCCATTGACTTGAAATTGAAGCTTCCACAGAATATGAAGGTGTCCATTAGGAAGAAGTCAGAGGAAGTAAAGAGAAATACAGAAAAAAGAGGAAAAATAAATCAATAAATAGATAAAGAGATAAAAATTTATCAAAATGCAAGGAGGGAAGGAGAACAGTATTAGGGTAGTAATGCATTGCGTCTTCGCTTGAACTTCTGAAGAAGAAGTTCCAGTTACACGACATCCTCTGAAGGGAGGCTGTCCCACAGTCCCCCAACGGTGTGAGGAAGAAATAAAATGTGAATAGAGAAATGCGCAGACTTCTTCAGGCAGAACTTTGCATCAGTACAAGTTCCATGAAAATATTGTCATTATTTTTTTTATTTCGATAAAGTTTCAGTGGGTTTTGTAATGTTCTATTTGATTCCTATTAGAAGTAAATCAGCATTATAGGGTTATGTATGTACGTATATATCTCTCATGCAGCAGATTGGCCTGATAAACTCTACTGTACCCCAAACCCAAAATCTGGGAAAAGGAACCACCGCCCAAATTCGGAACCCTTTCTCCCCAATCACTATAAATCTCAAGAAAATTCCGTCGACAAATACTCATCTCTCTCTCTCTCTCTCTCTCTCTTTGTTTCTCTGTCTGTCTTTCTGTCTGGCGCTCCCTCTCTCTCTCTCTCTCTCTCAATCTCGACTTCCAGCAAAGTTGAAAACTTGGTGGAAAAGGATTCGCGAATGTTTCAACCGTGACACTGATCGCCTCCCGGAGACAACGGAGTTTGATCAAGCGGAGAAAATCAAGGCCGTGTAATTAGAATGCTGTTTAACTAACTATTCTCCATCATTATCTTTTGATGAACGTCGATACCGCTGGTAGTGACATAAGCCAGTGGTTCTTAACCTTTTTTTAGTGTATGCGCCCCTTTCAAATCAGCTGTCAGTTCTCGCACTCCCTGAATTGCTGATATAATAATAATAATAATAATAATAATAATAATAATAATAATAATAATAATAATAATAATAATAATAATAATAATAATAATAATAATAATAATGTGTAAAAGTCTCAATGCCGAGAACAGGAGTGATTTTGTATAAGGTTCACAATAATATATAAATTTTATAAAGTTTCACATTTTATTGATATATTATTGAGGACCCTATACAAAATGACAATAATAATAATGTTAATAATAATAATAATAATAATAATAATAATAATAATTATTATTATTATTATTATTATTATTATTATTATTATTATTATTATTATTATTATTATTGTTAGTATTATTATTATTATCATTATTTAATTTTACTTTTTGCAGAAAAAAATAACATGCGCATATAAAAATAATTTTGCCTTAATTGTTCATAGGGATCCTCGCACCCTCTTAGGAACCGTCTTCGCCCCGCCCCCAAAAGCAGTCAATTTCAGCCTCAGGAGTTGCAGACATAACATCAGCAGCAGCAGCAGCAGCAATGCTGTCAAGAATTGCAGCTTTTCTATGCATTGTCCCTTTATGCTACTCCTACAGTATGTACAGCCATTCAAAAATGTTTTGCAACATGTTCCAGAAGTTGTCGTTCACCTAACAGTAATTTGTTCTTTTGATATTTACAAGGAAATGTAATTTCCTTATGCGACTTTGGTTATTAATCATACGGTTAACAATATAAAAAAGAATGGCAAGTGAAAAATTCATATTACGAAAAATGACGAACCATTTTGAAAAATTTCACTTCAGATGATTGGGCAAAAGAGTCAAAGAAGAAACTATATTTCGAATCCAGAGAAAAGCTTATTGACTAATAAAATAATATTGAATAACCATCAATGAAATTATATATAAATAAAGAAAGAAAGAATTCAACCATTATCGTTGTCAAAAACAAAAAAGAAAAAATCTCATAACGTCGTATGTTATCGTGTGACTCCACATTCGGGCAGGAGAAGTTTAAACTCTCTTCACGTGCACCGATAAGATGGGCAACAGACTAAGCGGCGCCACAATCATTAGCTTGCATAAGACTAATGTTTCTATTGTAGGTATTGCTCGGCAGCTTAGCGTAAATAAAACAACCATGTATAGAGGGATACAACAACAGAGAGAACGAGGAAACATGATAAATTCATTGTAAAAACTGGAGGACAACCCCATTGTTGCACTAAGTTAAAGATCATCATCGGATGATCACTTAAGGAACTCCTCCTAACTCCCCCCTGACAACCGATGTTGCTATAAAGAGAGAACATTACGCTCTCCCTTCAAGTTGCTGCTCAAACCATCCGTAACAGGCTACATGAGACCAAGATATTATTCCATCATACTCCTGTCAAGAAACACTTCATATCAGCGAAACACAAAGAATAGAGGCTAGGGTTTGCGTTATAATATAATCCAGTGGCCGATGATTTCTGTACGGGTCATCTTTTGCGATGAGGAGGAGACATTCTCCACTGATGAGCATGGTAGTCTTCATCACTGCTGGCATTTAGCGTTAACTAAATTAATGTTGAACTTCTAGCTAATTTTAATTCTTTAGAAACTTAGATAATGAGAAATACAAAAATAGGCGTTATATATTCAGTTAACTTCATAAGAGGCATCAAAATGATAGGCCTAAGTAGCAATGAAAGAAATAAGAAATTACACATGATAACGGCATTTTATATATATATATATATATATATATATATATATATATATATATATATATATATATATATATATATATATATATATATGCATACATACATACATACATACATACATACATACATACATACATACATACATACATACATACATACATATATTTATATGTATGTATGTATGTATGTATGTATGTATGTATGTATGTATGTATGTATGTATGTATGTGTGTGTGCGATTATATTCTATGTATTACAAAAATAGACGTGAAATCTGTTAGTCTAGTTCAGTATATTTTATATTAAGTTTCACTAGTTCACAATATACATAGGATTAGTCATTCAAAAATTTAATTAATAATAATGTGAAGCAAATCTTTACAAAAGTCGTATTTGTTGATGTTAATAAGACTAACAGTTCAACTTGTAACAGTCGTAGGCCTATGCCTACAAAGTTCACACATATGAAGGAGATAAAACAACGATAGTGATGGCAGTTGGAGATGAAAATATTGAAACATAAAAACAGCGATGACCTCTGAAGTATTATAGTAACATCCTTTAATTAAGTAAAATATGACAACAGTAAGCAGTATCAGAAAAAGCCCTGTTTAAGGGAAACTGCAGGTAATTTCTCGGACCCACCACTAGTGTTCAGTTGTTTCACGCGCTTACAACTGAGTTGCCAAATAGCGCCAGATGTCGCTATTATAAGCTGTTGTCCGAAAAGTTTTGAAGTATGTTGCAAAACTTTTTTGAGTGATTGTACATTGACTCCTCATTCTCCTCCCCACCCCTTTTTTCCTGGGGCGAGGGTGGGTGGCAAAGGGGTGGTCTGGAGCCGGAACCACCAACTCCCCAAAAATACTAAGGCGCTTCTTCCCCAATCACTATAAATCTCAAGCAAACTCCCCTGACAAATCTCTCTCTCTCTCTCTCTCCTTCCTAATCTCGACTTTCGGCAAAGTCGGGAACTTTGAGAAGCAGAGTTCGCAAATATTTCCGTTCCGACACATATCGCCTTCTCCCCCCGCCCACCTCCCGACCCCGCCCCAGGGGGCAACTAGGTTTAATCAAGGCGGAAAGAGAAAAGAAAGGGACATGAGCGACTTGATTAAGCTTGATTTTCTTCATTAATAAATATGTAGGCTATATATATATATGTATGTATGTATATATATATATATATATATATATATATATATATATATATATATTTATATATATATATATATATATATATATATATATATATATATATATATATATATATATATATATCTTCTTCTTTTACTTTTAACGTGCTTTTAATCCCATTTTTGTATGGGGTAAGCACGATGCCTTCTTTTGAAGGACTTTTTGATTTGGCTTTGCGGTAGACCTGTGGTCCCGATCGGCTGCCCTGCCTGACATCGCTTAGACCCCGGTACGTATGTTTCATGTGTCATACCCGACCCAACGCACTTTCTTCGCTGCTATATATATATATATATATATATATATATATATATATATATATATATATATATATATATATATATATTATTATTATTAAAAAGGATGGCTGTATTATGCGAATTTATCTTATATAGTGTCTTTTCTATCTTCCTTATGATTCGCTTCTCAGGCTCAGCGATGTTAGTCAGCAACTGGCCGATATTCATGTTGGAAAAGGACAGTGTGCGGAATGCGGGAAGTCTTTTATTAAAATATCCAATCAGAAATCGTTCGTCTGGGTTCAGGTTCTATTCTAGGTACCGTCGACATGTTTTGACCAGCTCGTTGGTCATCCTCTGGACGTGGTTGCAGAAGGTCTGAAGAAACGGTACGGTACGGTACATAAGGACAGGGAAGAGGGGAATGGGGGAGAAGGAGGAGTACCCCTGGATACAATCCAGTTTAAACCTCCTGGTAGGTACTCGGAATGGGAAGGGAGGAAGAAAAGGTGGGGAAAGTGAAGTACAGTAGGAGAGGAAGAGTGAGGGGCAGACCCTCTTGCGAAGTTGAATGTTGATGTAGTCATCATGCCAGAACAAGAGAGAGAGGAAAGGTCCAAACAAGGGACGGCTGAAGAGGATGGAATCTGAGGGCTCGTTGACAGGCTGCTATAAATGATAGTGAATGTTACTGATGGATGCCGCTGCTACAAATGATAGTGAATGTTACTGATGATTTGCAAATAAATGAATTTGCTTTTTTTTTTTTTTAGATGATTAATGATAGTGAAAGTGATGTTAACTTATCCTTCTATAGAGAGATGATGATGATGGTGAGAGTGAAAGTGATGTTAACTTATCCTTCTATAGAGAGGAGATGATGATGGTGAGAGTGAAAGTGATGTTAACTTATCCTTCTATAGAGAGATGATGGTGATGGTGAGAGTGAAATGAAATGGTGTTTTTTTTTTTATTCTCCACTTATATACCTAGGCATGGGTGGGTCACAGTTGATCCTTGGCTCTAGTCTTCTGCACCAGTAATGGTCTCTGACTCGATTGTTGGTGAGTTCCCTTGTTGTATTGTACAGGTCTTCATCCTCTGTATTTAATTTATCCCAGGTTTTTTGTCCAAGCCTGTGTATAACTTGCATTTTGCTGAGTGATGTCTTGCTCAGTGCACCAAATACAATGGCCGGATATTCCAATTGTGAAGAAACGAGGTGCTCGGGTTGGTATTTATAGGGGGGGTCTTGATCGATGCTGAATTATGATTGGCTGCCCGGGGCATGTACCCTCGGGCGGAGCCTATTTTCCCAGGCCGATGTGCGTGCGGCGTTGTAGTGCTGGGGATGAATGGAAGAATTTCGATCCTCCGATGCCGAATTTTGATTCGCACGTTCGCTATGGGGATCGCTCGGTGCATGTCTCCTGGCTGCCGTGGGGAGGAGAAATATTTCTTGCGTGATGTTGAGGGTTGGTTTCTCCTTCCTAATGTGCAATGCTTCCAAGAGGCGTAGGCGGCGGTGGTCGCTAGTTTGGTCAATTATTTCGATGTTCGTGATTATGTTTTTTTCTTTCTATTCTCTGGTTATGGACGGTCCTGGCATGATTAAAGATAGCCCCCTCTTGGGCGTGGCAGGAAATCCTCTTGGAGAAACGCATGGTGGTCATACCGATGTAAGGACCGAGGCATCCTCGGACGGGGCACGAGTACTGGTATACCACGTTGGTTTTCTTCAAGGGGTCCTGCTGAGGGGGGGCTGGGTTGTTACGCATAACCAGGCTGCTCGTATTTCTGCTCTTATAATAAATAACCAGATGTATGTTTCTGTTGGAGTCAACAGGGCTGACATTATTTTCGATGATGTTTTTGAGGGCGCGTTCGTCTTCTTTATACTTATGGTGAAATTGTCCTTTATAGAAGAGCTCTATGTGTTCAGGGGCATCGGGGCGAGGTTCCTGACGGTACCATCTATCGATGTTCGCCTTGATAGACTCTTCTATATTCCGGTTTGGGTGTCCATTGTCGACGAGGGTCTGGGCTACACGTTCTATTTCTCCATGTGTGTCGTTCCAGGAGGAGCAGTGTGAGAGGGCCCTCCTGACGTAGGCGCTGATGGTGGAGCGCTTATACCTCTCGGGGCACTCGCTCGCCCCGTTCATACACATGCCCAGGTTCGTGTGTTTCGTGTAGACCCTCGTAGAGAATGAGGCCTCTCTCTGTTCCACAAGGACGTCAAGGAAGGGGAGGCAGCGGTTTTGGCTCTGCTCGATCGTGAAACTGAGGCAGCTATGGTTGTGGAATGCACGCCTCAGGTTTACGATCTCCTCTTGCGAATTGGCGCTGACGAAGGTGTCGTCGATGTAGTGCACGTACATCCTTGGTTGGCGTATATCTTCGAATACCCTTTGCTCCACAGTGCCCATATAGAAATTGGCGAAGAGGACTCCGAGGGGAGAACCCATCGCCACCCCGTCGATCTGGGTGTACATATGGCCACGATGGTTGGAGAAAGGGGCCTTTTTGGTGCAGATTTCCAGGAGGGCGCGGAGGGTCTACTCCCTTCAAATAATAATAATAATAATAATAATAATAATAATAATAATAATAATAATAATAATAATAGTCTCAGTGAAAATGTTCATTTTATCGGTCTAGGCCTATGAACGATCGGCTTCCTCAACCTTCACACTGCACCTTAAAGAGAGAGAGAGAGAGAGAGAGAGAGAGAGAGAGAGAGAGAGAGAGAGAGAGAGAGAGAGATTCAGGGAGAGAAAAGGAGACCGAGATTCAAGGAGAGAGAGAGAGAGAGAGAGAGAGAGAGAGAGGAGAGAGAGAGAGAGAGAGAGAGAGAGAGAGATAACACAGTATATACTTGAATTCCAGAACGGAATATTAAAATTTGAAGGAAAAAAAAAGCTACCGGAACTGTACAAATATGGGATAAAGGCGAGTCGAGTTCTAGGCCTATATTTTCATACTGGTTACGCAAAAACACGTGGCAGATAAATTGGTCAGAATTTGTACTCTCTCTCTCTCTCTCTCTCTCTCTCTCTCTCTCTCTCTCTCTCTCTCTCTCTCTCTCTCTCTCCCCCTCAATCTCTCTCTCTCCCCCTCTCTCCCTCATTCCAGACCCGCTAGGAGGCCTGGCCCAGTGTTGTCGAATTGCAAATTTGCATAGAATGTTTATTTACCATCAAGTCTTCTTCTTCTTCTAAATAATAATAATAATATAAAGCGTAGCGTTTGTTTAATTAGTTATTATATTTTTTATTATAAATTATTATTATTATTATTGTTATTATTATTATTATTATTATTATTATTATTATTATTATTATTATTATTATTATTATTATTATTATTATTGCATGTTACTTCTAATTCCTTACTTGAATTTCTATAACTTATTATCATCGTTTTTCCAAGGGGGTCAGAGGTCCCCGGGAGACGGAGGGGGGTTATTAGAAGGGATTAGGGGAGCGGGGGTGGAGGGTACCCCCCTCTAAACTTACCTATTGAGGTACTTCTGAGAGATTTGAAGGTGGTTCCTTTTTGACAGCGGGAGGAGGAGGAGAAGGAATAGAACCCCCAGGGAATGGGGAGATTTAATTGGATCTGTTTCGGTAATAAATACAGAGAGAGAGAGAGAGAGAGAGAGAGAGAGAGAGAGAGAGAGAGAGAGAGAGAGAGAGATTCATTTTCAAAAGAGAACAAAATGAGACAATCAGTCACACGTGCACATCTGCGGGCGGGCGCGCGCCCGGACGTCGGTGGGTGCTTAGGTGCCCATGGAAGCTCTCTCTCTCTCTCTCTCTCTCTCTCTCTCTCTCTCTCTCTCTCTCTCTCTCTCTCTCACCCACATTCTCTCTCTCTCATTCTCACCATCATTTCTGTCTCTTTCATTCTCATCCTCATTCTCTCTCTCATTCTCACCATCATTTCTCTCTCTTTCATTCTCACCCCCATTCTCTCTCTCTCATTCTCACCATCATTTCTTTCTCTTTCCCAATCTCATTCTCTCTCTCATTCTCACCCTCATTCTCTCTCTTTCTCACCCTCATTCGCTCTCTTTCTCACCCTCATTCTCACCATCATTTCTCTCTCATTCTCATCCTCATTTTCTCTCTCTCTTTCTCACCATCATTTCTCTCTCTCTCTCTCTCTCTCCATCTAGATACGGTAAGATAATGTGCGTGCACCTTCTCGTTCTACATCCGCTAAGCCTACTTCGCTCTTTTCCAATTCCAAAAACTTCCACAAACCTATAATTTTTTTTACTTACTCAATATAAAGTCTTTATATAATAATAATAATAATAATAATAATAATAATAATAATAATAATAATAATAATAATAATAATAATAACAAATATGGGTCTGAATGAAGATGATTTTATAGGTCTAGATCTATGCGTGCTCATTATTATTATTATTATTATTATTATTATTATTATTATTATTATTATTATTATTATTATTATTATTATTATTATTATTATTCAAATAAATAATAATAATAATAATAATTGCTGCACATCTTGAACGAAGCTAATGGTGAAATAATATACTGAATTATTTTTATGTACTTAGAAAAACCGACAGAGAGAGAGAGAGAGAGAGAGAGAGAGAGAGAGAGAGAGAGAGAGAGAGAGAGAGAGAGAGAGATTTGGCCGTCTTTCTTACGTTGAAGCTTTAATAACGACCTCATATGTTCGTTATTCCAAGTATATATAATATCTGTTCTAGTTATGTTGCTAAGGGATGATTTTCATGTAGCCACGCCCACATACATACACATACATTCATACATACACATATGTACGATTGTATTCTCAGTCATAAACATTCCCTATGTCAGAATTTGAATATGAACACCTATAGGACACATTCTCGGGGAATCTAAGTGCGGGGGTGGGGAGAATCTCTCTCTCTCTCTCTCTCTCTCTCTCTCTCTCTCTCTCTCTCTCTCTCTCTCTCTCTCAATACAAAGTAGTCTACAAAATGCTTCGTAAATCATTCTAATAATAAAATAGACGTGATAACAAGATGTGTTATATAAATGACAATAAAAAAGAGAAAAAAAATTGGTCATTCTGGTGAGTGAACCTTGGAGGGAGGGAGGAGGGAGGAGGGAGGGAGGGGGGATTAGCCGGAGTGTGTTCAAAAAGGTTTTAGGTAAAATGAAGACGAGGGGCCCAATTCGTATATACAGAATAAAATGATTCCAGGAAAGGCAGTTAAAACAAATAAGACAAAATGAACATGTTTGCCATCCTACCGAAGGAGGAGGCGTCTATCTGATCCTAATCCAAAAAGGTGCTACACTTTCAGGATTAATTAACCACGAGGTTCGAGTCAACCCTGAGAACGAACAAACACATTCGAGCGTCCTTACAGTAATGTGCAGTACGCATGCATAAATATACATACAGGTCACTTGAAACTTTACCAAATCAGGCCGGTCTCATCCTCCACGGGTCACGAGAAGATCCTATATATCCCGGCCTTGAGCCAACAAACGACGTCTGCAACACACGAGCTCTAAACATACACTCATACACTGACATTCAGAAGCTGTGATCTCTCTCTCTCTCTCTCTCTCTCTCTCTCTCGAGAGAGAGAGAGAGAGAGAGAGAGAGAGAGAGAAGGGCGACGTTCATGAAGTCACAGCTCCCGGGATTCTTTCACCACTTCGTACATCACTGTGGTTTCTCTTTATGCTACAATGTATCTGATTTAATAAATAATAGTCTTTAAAAGTAACAATTCAGAATTTATTTCAATGTTTACGATAAGAAGATTGAAAGTTAATATCAATATCTGTTTTCTGTTGGCTGTAACACATTGAAGAACGAAGCCAGTGTTTACTTGGTGCACCCGGTGATTATTCCCGTAGATTCCTCCTAAGTCTTCTAATAAAAATACACTTGAGCACATTCAACAATTCTTCAACAATATAACTGATGATTATAGCTTTTTATAATAACTTGAATGGAATATATAAGGCTTTTGGAGTTTTTCAATATCTAAAATAAAAGCAATAACTTAGTGACGTCACTAACACCAATCGTGTCAAGGAATGTCTTCATTTATCCTAACTCGAGTATCAGGGGTCTCTCTCTCTCTCTCTCTCTCTCTCTCTCTCTCTCTCTCTCTCTCTCTCTCTCTCTCGTGTTTTTTCTATGGCAAGTGATACATTTTATTGTGGAGTTGCCATTTACCCATTTGCCCTTCTCACGGGACATCTATTATAATAACATAATTATATGAAACATACACATCTTCACCAAGCCCTCCCGGTGACGTCATACATCCAGCCGGATTCTAACTTGACCCTCTCTCTCTCTCTCTCTCTCTCTCTCTCTCTCTCTCTCTCTCTCTCTCTCTCTGAAGGCCAAGTGCCTCAAATGTCCTAAATAGGAAAAGTACAGGGAAAGGGATTCCTTCACTTGCTCTCAACAGATGCTTCTCCATTCATGAAAAACATCAATTTCAGGGCAAAACTCGAGGTATTCTGAGAGCCGAGGGAAACTCGGATTCGGCCAGTGAGAGGGTCAACTCAAGGTCCCATTCGTCCCTGCTGGGTGATTGAGTCCTGTAGTCCACACCAGGCCTCCTCTGCCCTCCAGTACGTGATAAGTACTGTCAGTATTTTCATGGCCCAGGATCAGTGACCTACCAAGTATGTAGGGTCACATGGAAGTTAGGTGAACTCTGATTTAGACAGCTTAGTTACCTTAATAATCTGAGGGGAAACTTTACAGGGCAACTGTGCATTATGTTACCGTACATGGTAGTGTTTTGTCGGACAAAATCTGGCAAATTACCTAAACATAGGTAATTACTTTATATGTGCATTGTTGGAAACATACTGACAATACATCATAAAAGGTATACGTATGTAATACGTTCACTAACTCTAATACACTGGAAGCTACATTTATATAATGTAGACCACAATCAAGATTTTTTTCATCATTTGATGTAGTATTAGTTAAAAATATTAGGTGATTCTGTACATTGTCAAATATTATCATCTCGTGATAACATCAGGTTTATCAGAGATTATTAATTGCTACCACTTGGGTATACTGAAAGCTGTATCTACAGAGTGTACAAAAACCTACTTAGATATATACACTGCTTTAAACGTGTTCAAATATTTCCTCACCTCTTCATCTATGTCTGTTGTAGAGATCCCTTCTTCCTGAATTTCCTGGTCCCGGAAAACATTGAGAGCGTCGAAGAACATAAGGAGGGTACATACAGTAGATGTCTTCACTTCCAGCACCGGACTTTTCACTTTGAAGCACCTTTTTTCATTCTCTCCTGTAGCTAGGTAGTACGAAGAGAGTTGATTTTCTTGGGTATCATATCCTTTGTGGCACTGGGGATGTAATGTTCTTTCAATTTGTCAAGCAATTTTAGGTAAGATTTTGCCTTTAGGTTTTTATTTTTACATTCCTCACTTTGTATCTTCCACAGACAAGGAAATGATTGATAAAGTTCAATGAACTCTAACCAAAACTCTTGATGCTCCTGTGTGTTCGCCATGGCTGCTGTTGGCCAAACGAGCATGTATGATCAAACATCACAACACACTTGTCAAACATGCTGGTCAAACGTCATGTTGGACGAACCAGCTTCAAACAGCTTGTTCAATCCTTCAAAGACGCCCTTACGTTCTCAAACTGGATTGTCAAACGCCAATTTGATCATACAAGTTTGACAGTCTGTCCTGTCCCTTATAGACGCTCTGTAGGCTACTTATATCTTACTGATTGACGTCTTACGATTAATTTTCGTTAGACTTATTGCCGTTATCTTCGCCATCTTTGTTGATGATACGGCTTATGGAAAGCTTTGGGCGTCGATTTCGTGGTGCTGATCTTCGGAATTTTGTCTGGAATTGTTATGGCAGATAGAAACAAAGGGTTTAGGGCTGATTCACACCTGGCACTCACGCTCACGCTCACGTGCACGCAATTGATCGCGCTCAAATGTTCTTTAATGATAAACAAGCAGAGTATTCAAACCATCCAGTCAATCATTTTCGCTCAACTCCAGTCACGGTCACAGTCAAGCTCACGATCAAAGCCAAAGATATTTTGAACGTGCTCAAACTTGAGCGAGAGTAAGAAAATTATAATGAAATGTAGACTTTTTTTGAATTTGTGGACTTGTTTTTTTTTTTGGTAGGGTAATTTCTTGTTTACAGTATATGGAACTTTTTTGCTTTTTAAGCAAACTTCTATTTTCAGTTCAAACAGGAAGGTTCGTTTTTTATTTAGCCCTATACTGAGTCCAGAATATTTGCATAGCATTTGCGAATATAATTATATTTGATAATAAATTCATTAATTACTTTTGTGTTTTTTTTTTTACCTTAAACATACAGCCAAACTTTCTCTTGAAGATATCGATTCTCTGAAATAGGTGTCTTCCTTCATTATATCTGATCCAATTTTGGACAAAATATACTCGAATGTCCCTTTTGGCATGCGGAAATAATTAAAGAATTTTTCTTCGTCATCTATAAGATGGGGATATATATAAAGTGTTATATATATTCTGCTTCACTCTTGACTAGCATAGGATGCACCCAAAATCTCCTCCTTTTTCTCTCTCCCTCTTCCTCATCCAGCGCTATGGCTGTACCCGCTAATTCTAGAGCCGAAAAATCACACATGGTTCACCAATGCCAACACAAAACAAACTGAGCTCAGGAGAGCTTGAGCGGCATATGTGAACACACCAGTAAAATGAGCTGAGTGAGAGCTTGACCGTGACTTGGGCGTGAGCGTGAGTGTCAGGTGTGAATCAGCCTTAAATGATTTCATGAGGGGTTTCTTTCTCTCTCTCTCTCTCTCTCTCTCTCTCTCTCTCTCTCTCTCTCTCTCTCTCTCTCTGAAATCATGAGTCGCATGTTGGAAAATGGAAAACACTAGAGAGAGAGAGAGAGACAGAGAGAGAGAGAGAGCATGTGCTCATTCTGAACTAGGCCTATGTCAGTAGCATAGCCTACAAAGCGTCTCCGAAACCTTTGACAAACGAGAATGAAATTATTGAATATATACTATATATTATATTATATATATATATATATATATATATATATATATATATATATATATATATATATATATATATATATATATATACTGTATATATATTTGACGAAGTTGTTTCATATCCAAATTTGATTGAAATAAAAGAATTCAATCATTCCCACCATAAATTATGAAATTACTTTTGATTTCGAATTCGTGGATGAAATTACGAGAAATCATTGACCATTTTTTCGAAATTATATGAAAGTTGCGCAACGATTCGAACGCAGGTGACACCTGCTGAGTTTGTGTCTGAGGTCGATATTAACGGCCAATATTTATTTCCATTAATTTATTATTATTATTATTATTATTATTATTATTATTATTATTATTATTATTATGTGTCAAGTCAGCTTATATAGCAATTCATAAGGGTCATTATTTTCTCCGGGACATCGCTTTCTCCACTCCGCCCCCCCCCCCCGCCATTATGCTCTCTGATGCGTTTTGTCACGTCTTTATGGCATGAATTCCCCCAAAACTCTTTGTTATGTGACTTGACAATTGACTCGTGATTGATAAAAAGCTTTGCCCCAAACCCCCACCCCCATAACCATTTGTATTTGATAAAAAATAAAAAAAAATTCATCAATAAACATGAATAAAGATGTAATGGCGTCTATATATTAGTCACGATTCTAAAAAACCTGTGAATAAATATGAATTAACAATTACAACAACAATTCCCCAAAATTAATATTGTCACTCACAGTTCATCAAGATGAATAAAGAGAGAGAATGATAATAAGAGTCCTGACAAAACTGCGAATAATGATGAATGGAGAAGCAGGTGATTAATGTATAAAGAATATTCATTGAAGAATGTTGAGGCAACAAAAATGGCTCGTGGAAAAAGAAAGGTAGTTTCCCTCACCTGATTGTGAGAAGTTCCTTCCTGCCTCGTCTCTTCTCATTCGAGTAGAAGAAAGTGAGATGCGTCAATCCCTTGACAAGCCGGGGTCATCAACAAGCAGTGGGAGGAGGGGGGGGGGGCTAATACTGGAAGGACTGCGCCCGAATTTGCGATTGTAGTGCGCTCGAGGACGACACGAGTCGCCTCACGGCCCACTTCGTCAGAACATTGACGTCACTCTTCCCTCTCGATCCTCCCCTGTCACGACATTGCTGCTTCCTCATTCAGTAACACCATCATCACCAAGGTTATCAGAAGAGGCTCATTGTCATCAGTGTCACTATCATCTGACCGCGATACATCTTCCTAAAAAAGCTGGACCTCTGCCGCAGAGGCCACCGACCCCAGACAGATATTTTTCCCCTTTTGTTTTTTTTCCACACTATCCGGGGGGACGGCCCCCCCCCACCACAAACCACACTTCCATAGAATCTACGTTGTCTCAACTCAATACAGCAGCAATACTGTTGCTCGATGACTGATAATATCCTCGTCGTTAGCGATAAAGTTGAAGGAACACGGAAAGGACTTCAACGGACACACAAGAATAGCAACAAGAGCGTTGGTCGGCCTGCCACTCACAGCACAACGAGTCTCAAAATAATAGTAATTCTGTATAACGGCCCCTCTGACAAATGCTTCTCAGAGCAGCTGGCCCACTTCATGGCTCCTAACAATATTATCGATAAAGAAATGGACTCTCCAGAAATAGGTGAGTTGTGACTTGCATCAGGGAAAACACTCTTTCGATTAAGAGCAAATCTCGACCGTAATAAAGGTGGTTCTTAGAGTTATTCTTTATCCACATTTTCAATTAAAGAGTGTTTGAGGATTTCGAAATATGAAAGGTAAAATTATTCAGAAATTGTTTGAAGTGAAAGTTGAAATAGGACAGGAACCAATATCATAGACAAAAACTTGTTTGGCTGTTTTTCTTTTTGGGAAATAACCATTAATATTGAATGCTAGATCTCAAACTGTATAATATATAAATATATATACATATGTATATATATATATATATATATATATATATATATATATATATATATATTTTATATATATATATATATATATATATATATATATATATATATATATATATATTATGTATATATACATACATGTATATATGTGTATATATATACATGTATATATATATATATATATATATATATATATATATATATATATATATATATATATATATATATATATATATTTATATACATCTGGAACCAGTTTGATAGACAAAACTTGTTAGATTTTTTGGGTGGATAATAAACTTTGAGGCCCTCACCAGGCCTGCTTCCCCAGCGTAGGAAGATAAATATCTTCCTCCGAGGAAACAGCCTCGGGGTGGGACCTTTCCTTTCAAGGCTGCCCTCAAGAGAGTGGCAAACCTTGAGGGCATTTCGGCTTCATCCTTGAAGTTCTTGGCCCTCTCCAGGCCCGCTTCCCCAGCCTGGCAGGATACCTGCCTTCCTTCGAGGAAGCAGCCTTGGTTCAGACCCTTCCCTTCAAGGCTGCCCTCAAGAGACTGGCGAGCCTTGGAGGCCTTTGGGCCCCTTCCTTGAAGTTCTTGGGCCCTCTCCAGGCCTGCTTCTCCAGCCTGGCAGGATACCTACCTTCCTTCGAGGAAGCAGTCTCTTGGTGGACCCTTCCCTTCAAGGCTGCCCTCAAGAGACTGGCGAGCCTTGGAGGCTTCTGGGTCCCATCCTTGAAGTTCTTGGGCCCTCTCCAGGCCCGCTTCCCTGGTATCCTGCCAGGCTGGGGAAGCGGGCCTGCAGAGGGCCCAAGAACTTCAAGGATGAGGCCCAAAGGCCTCCAAGACTGGCCAGTCTCTTAAGGGCAGCCTTGAAGGGAAGGGTCTGACCCAGAGGCTGCTTCCTCAGGGGAAGGCAGGTACCCTGCCAGGCTGGGGAAGCGGGCATGGAGAGGGAACAAGAACTTCAAGGATGAGGCCCAAAGTTCTCCAAGGCTGGCCAGTCTCTTGAGGGCAGCCTTGAAGGGAAGGGGTCCGACCCAGAGGCTGCTTCCTCGGAGGAAGGCAGGTATCCTGTCAGGCTGGGGAAGCGGGCATGGAGAGGGCCCAATAACTTCAAGGATGAGGCCCCAAAGTCCTCCAAGGATGGCCAGTCTCTTGAGGGCAGCCTTGAAGGGAAGGGTCCGACCCAGAGGCTGCTTCCTCGGAGGAAGGCAGGTATCCTGCCAGGCTGGGGAAGAGGGCCTGGAGAAGGCCCAAGAACTTCAAGGATGAGGCCCAAAATCTTCCAATGCTCGCCAGTCTCTTGAGGGCAGCCTTGAAGGGAAGAGTCCGACCCAAAGGCTGCTTCCGTGGAGGAGGCAAGTATCCTGTCTCCGAGGAAGCAGCCTCTGGGTTGGACCCTTCCCTTCAAGGCTGCCCTCAAGAGACTGGCCAGCCTTGGAGGACTTTGGGCCTCATCCTTGAAGTTCTTGGGCCTTCTCCAGGCCTGCTTCCCCAGCCTGGCAGGATACCTGCCTTCCTCCGAGGAAGCAGCCTCTAGGTCGGACCCTTCCCTTCAAGGCTGCCCTCAAGAGACTGGCCAGCCTTGGAGGACTTTGGGCCTCATCCTTGAAGTTATTGGGCCTTCTCCAGGCCTGCTTCCCCAGCCTGGCAGGATACCTGCCTTCCTCCGAGGGAAGCAGCCTCTAGGTCGGACCCTTCCCTTCAAGGCTGCCCTCAAGAGACTGGCCAGCCTTGGAGGACTTTGGGCCTCATCCTTGAAGTTATTGGGCCCTCTCCATGCCCGCTTCCCCAGCCTGACAGGATAACCGCCTTCCTCCGAGGAAGCAGCCTCTGGGTCGGACCCTTCCCTTCAAGGCTGCCCTCAAGAGACTGGCCATCCTTGGAGGACTTTGGGCCTCATCCTTGAAGTTCTTGGGCCTTCTCCAGGCCTGCTTCCCCAGCCTGGCAGGATACCTGCCTTCCTCTGAGGAAGCAGCCTCTAGGTGACCCTTCCCTTCAAGGCTGCCCTCAAGAGACTGGCCAGCCTTGGAGGACTTTGGGCCTCATCCTTGAAGTTCTTGGGCCTTCTCCAGGCCTGCTTCCCCAGCCTGGCAGGATACCTGCCTTCCTCCGAGGAAGCAGCCTCTAGGTCGGACCCTTCCCTTCAAGGCTGCCCTCAAGAGACTCGCCAGCCTTGGAGGACTTTGGGCCTCATCCTTGAAGTTATTGGGCCTTCTCCAGGCCTGCTTCCCCAGCCTGGCAGGATACCTGCCTTCCTCCGAGGAAGCAGCCTCTAGGTCGGACCCTTCCCTTCAAGGCTGCCCTCAAGAGACTGGCCAGCCTTGGAGGACTTTGGGCCTCATCCTTGAAGTTATTGGGCCCTCTCCATGCCCGCTTCCCCAGCCTGACAGGATACCTGCCTTCCTCCGAGGAAGCAGCCTCTGGGTCGGACCCTTCCCTTCAAGGCTGCCCTCAAGAGACTGGCCATCCTTGGAGGACTTTGGGCCTCATCCTTGAAGTTCTTGGGCCTTCTCCAGGCCTGCTTCCCCAGCCTGGCAGGATACCTGCCTTCCTCTGAGGAAGCAGCCTCTAGGTCGGACCCTTCCCTTCAAGGCTGCAATCAAGAGACTGGCCAGCCTAGGAGGACTTTGGGCCTCATCCTTGAAGTTATTGGGCCCTCTCCATGCCCGCTTCCCCAGCCTGACAGGATACCTGCCTTCCTCCGAGGAAGCAGCCTCTGGGTCGGACCCTTCCCTTCAAGGCTGCCCTCAAGAGACTCGCCAGCCTTGGAGGACTTTGGGCCTCATCCTTGAAGTTCTTGGGCCTTCTCCAGGCCTGCTTCCCCAGCCTGGCAGGATACCTGCCTTCCTCCGAGGAAGCAGCCTCTAGGTCGGACCCTTCCCTTCAAGGCTGCCCTCAAGAGACTGGCCAGCCTTGGAGGACTTTGGGCCTCATCCTTGAAGTTATTGGGCCCTCTCCATGCCCGCTTCCCCAGCCTGGCAGGATACCTGCCTTCCTCCGAGGAAGCAGCCTCTGGGTCGGACCCTTCCCTTCAAGGCTAGACTGGCCATCCTTGGAGGACTTTGGGCCTCATCCTTGAAGTTCTTGGGCCTTCTCCAGGCCTGCTTCCCCAGCCTGGCAGGATACCTGCCTTCCTCTGAGGAAGCAGCCTCTAGGTCGGACCCTTCCCTTCAAGGCTGCAATCAAGAGACTGGCCAGCCTAGGAGGACTTTGGGCCTCATCCCTTGAAGTTATTGGGCCCTCTCCATGCCGCTTCCCCAGCCTGACAGGATACCTGCCTTCCTCCGAGGAAGCAGCCTCTGGGTCGGACCCCTTCCCTTCAAGGCTGCCCTCAAGAGACTCGCCAGCCTTGGAGGACTTTGGGGCCTCATCCTTGAAGTTCTTGGGCCTTCTCCAGGCCTGCTTCCCCAGCCTGGCAGGATACCTGCCTTCCTCCGAGGAAGCAGCCTCTAGGTCGGACCCTTCCCTTCAAGGCTGCCCTCAAGAGACTGGCCAGCCTTGGAGGACTTTGGGCCTCATCCTTGAAGTTATTGGGGCCCTCTCCATGCCCGCTTCCCCAGCCTGGCAGGATACCTGCCCTTCCTCCGAGGAAGCAGCCTCTGGGTCGGACCCTTCCCTTCAAGGCTGCCCTCAAGAGACTGGCCATCCTTGGAGGACTTTGGGCCTCATCCTTGAAGTTCTTGGGCCTTCTCCCAGGCCTGCTTCCCCAACCTGGCAGGATACCTGCCTTCCTCCGAGGAAGCAGCCTCTAGGTCGGACCCTTCCCTTCAAGGCTGCCCTCAAGAGACTGGCCAGCCTAGGAGGACTTTGGGCCTCATCCTTGAAGTTATTGGGCCTTCTCCATGCCCGCTTCCCCAGCCTGACAGGATACCTGCTTCCTCCGAGGAAGCAGCCTCTGGGTCGGACCCTTCCCTTCAAGGCTGCCCTCAAGAGACTGGCCAGCCTTGGAGGACTTTGGGCCTCATCCTTGAAGTTCTTGGGCCTTCTCCAGGCCTGCTTCCCCAGCCTGGCAGGATACCTGCCTTCCTCCGAGGAAGCAGCCTCTAGGTCGGACCCTTCCCTTCAAGGCTGCCCTCAAGAGACTGGCCAGCCTTGGAGGACTTTGGGCCTCATCCTTGAAGTTATTGGGCCCTCTCCATGCCCGCTTCCCCAGCCTGGCAGGATACCTGCCTTCCTCCGAGGAAGCAGCCTCTGTGTCGGACCCCTTCCCTTCAAGGCTGCCCTCAAGAGACTGGCCATCCTTGGAGGACTTTGGGCCTCATCCTTGAAGTTCTTGGGCCTTCTCCAGGCCTGCTTCCCCAACCTGGCAGGATACCTGCCTTCCTCCGAGGAAGCAGCCTCTAGGTCAGACCCTTCCCTTCAAGGCTGCCCTCAAGAGACTGGCCAGCCTAGGAGGACTTTGGGCCTCATCCTTGAAGTTATTGGGCCCTCTCCATGCCCGCTTCCCCAGCCTGACAGGATACCTGCCTTCCTCCGAGGAAGCAGCCCTCTGGGTCGGACTCTTCCCTTCAAGGCTGCCCTCAAGAGACTGGCCATCCTTGGAGGACTTTGGGCCTCATCCTTGAAGTTCTTGGGCCTTCTCCAGGGCCTGCTTCCCCAGCCTGGCAGGATACCTGCCTTCCTCCGAGGAAGCAGCCTCTGGGTCAGACCCTTCCCTTCAAGGCTGCCCTCAAGAAGACTGGCCAGCCTAGGAGGACTTTGGGCCTCATCCTTGAAGTTATTGGGCCCTCTCCATGCCCGCTTCCCCCAGCCTGACAGGATACCTGCCTTCCTCCGAGGAAGCAGCCTCTGGGTCGACCCTTCCCTTCAAGGCTGCCCTCAAAAGACTGGCCAGTCTTGCAGGACTTTTGGGCCTCATCCTTGAAGTTCTTGGGCCCTCTCCATGCCCGCTTCCCCAGCCTGACAGGATACCTGCCTTCCTCTGAGGAAGCAGCCTCTGGGTCGGACCCTTCCCTTCAAGGCTGCCCTCAAGAGACTGGCCAGTCTTGCAGGACTTTGGGCCTCATCCTTGAAGTTCTTGGGCCCTCTCCAGGCCCGCTTCCCCAGCCTGACAGGATACCTGCCTTCCTCCGAGGAAGCAGCCTCTGTGTCGGACCCTTCCCTTCAAGGCTGCCCTCAAGAGACTGGCCAGTCTTGCAGGACTTTGGGTCTCATCCTTGAAGTTCTTGGGCCCTCTCCAGGCCTGCTTCCCCAACCTGGCAGGATACCTGCCTTCCTCCGAGGAAGCAGCCTCTGGGTCGGACCCTTCCCTTCAAGGCTGCCCTCAAAAGACTGGCAAGCCTTGTAGGCTTTTGGGGCCAATCCTTAAGGGGCTTGGGCCCTTTCAATGGGAAGGGTCAGACCCATAGGCTGCTTCCTTGGAGGAAGGAAGCGGCCTCTGGGTCGGGCCCTTCCCCTCAGCAATACTCTTTGCTTTCTCTTACCCTACTTTTCAAATCTGACACTTTCTGTCTCTGAAGGCTTCCAGACGATTTGAAGCATCTCGGAGATTGTTCTTGGACACTTTGGAGCTCGGCGCATGCGCGAATGGCATTTCTCTCGTCCTTCCAGGAGCCGGAGACTGAAGGATTCCAAAATGTCTTCAAGGAAAATCCTGAAGGTTTTAGGTCATTTCAACATCGCGATAACCATTACTTGGAGTTCTTTTTCTGGCACATAAACAGCTTCTTTGCTTTAAGGAGTCGTCTTCTATAAACTTATGAGATTCCCTCTTACTGACGATATTGATCATCCCTTCGATTCTTCCTTGCTTCTCCGAAAAGTAATTCTGTGAATCCAAAATCTTTGAAGCAGTTTCTAACACCTCTGGTTATCTACTTTTTTCTTCGTCAGCATTCTTCATTATACCTCCATGCCGATGTCCTCTCTTTTTTGTTCCTTCTCTTTCTTATTTCGAGCGAAGAACTGCTCCAAGCGGTAATTTTGGGCATCCAAAATCCCCTCTCAATCAGCTTAGAAAACACCTCAAGTTCTCTACCTTTTATTTCGTATAAATTCTTCAGTTCCTCCCTTCCACTGTCTTCCTCTCTTCTTGATTATTTCCTTCCTTATTTCGAATGAAGAGCTTGCGTCCGTGAGTGACAATACGACTGTAGAGGTGCCGAATAATCGCAGAAGGCGGGAACCTCGACTTCATACTGCTCCGCGAAGTCGTCCATATTTTCAGCAGTAAACAATTACAGACTGAAGCTATCTGCCATTCTCGTGATGTACTTTTCCCTCTTGAAAATCTCTTTTAGTCGATCTGCTTCGTCATCCAGTTCATTTTAACCATAACCTTCGCCTTCTTTGCTCACATGCTGTCTCTGAAGGCTTCAAGACGTCTTCCTGGAGGATCCCGGAGATGGCCACTGTAGTCCTTGGTGTCAGTGCACCTATTGAGTGATGGCGCTATACGCATGAGCGGAAGAATTCTAAAACGTCTGCAGGAAAAACACAAGATATTACGGCGCCAGGCGACAATGATTCTTTCTTGCAGCAGAGGGTATGAAATTTTCTTGAAAGCTTTATTGCCACGAAAACATCAATATTTAAAAAAAAAGAAAGAAATTAAAAATTTAGTGAAAAATCATCATCGTATCCTTTTCTCTCGTCGCCGGGAGAAATATATATATATATATATATATATATATATATATATATATATATATATATATATATATATATATATATTTATATGTATATTTATATATATATATATATATATATATATATATATATATATATATATATATATATTTATATATATACACATACATATATATATATATATATAAATATATACAGTATATATGTATATATATATATATATATATATATATATATATATATATATATTCATATATGTATATATATATATATTATATACATGTATGTATATATATATATATATATATATATATATATATATATTATATACATATATATATATATATGTATATAGAAATCATCAACACACAATCACGTGTGGAACAGAAATAAATTTCTGACTCACGTCGGGATCGAACCCAGGTCTCTCAGGTGGAAAGCAAGGGCGTTACTCTGTTCCACACGTGATTGTGTGTTGATGATTTCTATCTTATTCACTCAGAAGGGATAATTCGAATGAAATGTTGTCTATTGGGTCATTGCTGAGTCGGGAAGTTGGGGAAAACTCGCTGGTATGCAAGCAGTTAGCTTGCCCAGGTAATTCCTTGGGTGCAGTTGCTCTCAGGTTCCAACTTCTTTTAGACTTGTATGGCCCAGTGTGTAACGCCCTTGCTTTCCACCTGAGAGACCTGGGTTCGATCCCGACGTGAGTCAGAATTTTATATATGTATATATATATGTATATCTACATATATTAAATATCTATATATATGTATATATATACATATAGATAGATAGATAGATAGATAGATATCTCCTCCCGACGACGAGGGAAAAGGATACGATGATGATGATTTTTCGTTACATTTACATTTATTTCTTTAAAAAAAATGCTATTTTCGTGGCAATAAAGCCTTCTGGAAAATTTCACCCCGGGGAGGACAAGATCAACTTGGAAATTATTATTATAGATAGATACATATACATAAATATATGTATATATAAGTATATATATACATATATTATATATATATATATATATATATATATATATATATATATATATATATATATATATGTATGTGTGTGTGTGTGTGTGTGTGTGTATACACTGGTTTGTGCGTCTGTGTGCTTTAATTTTTCCCACTAGTTAGAAATAAGGTGGTCTCAAGAATTTCTGTTTCCTGAAATGGTCATCCCATAGCGTCCAGTAATCCAGTCAGCTTCACGAGAAAAGTGACCTTTTTTGTTTTAACAAGGCTTCTCCATTGCCATTGATCACCTTATTAGAGAGAGAGAGAGAGAGAGAGAGAGAGAGAGAGAGAGAGAGAGAGAGAGAGAGAGAGAGATGGCTGCCTCCAGCAAGGAATGAATAAGTGTTTTCGCATAGCAGAGTAAGTTATAAATATATAGTTTTTTTATGGTACCAGCATCAAATTATAATAGTAGATTTTTTGAAGGATACAGAGTAGTTTAAATCGCTTGTCTTATTTAAAGAAAAATTCTTCTTCGGAAAAGAAATAATTTTTAGATTCTTCAAGAACACAATTAAAGACGCACGGAAAACTTTTCCAATATTCCTGGAAAACCTGTCTACCATATACTTTGGAGGCTTGTATTTCAAGTCAATGGCCCCTGTAGGCTTGTCCCGTATGAATTGGATTCATATTCTAAAAAAAAAAATAATAGTAATAAAAAAAATACTCATAGTAGCATGAGTCTTAAAATGAAGAAGCAAATCCACAGTTGTATATTTATCTTTAAATATATGTACATATACATAACTGTGGAATTGCTTCTCCAATAATAATAATAATAATAATAATAATAATAATAATAATAATAATAATAATAATAATAATAATAATAATACTGAGATAATATTAAGCAAACTTTTTACTGATGAAGATGCAATTTTTAATAATTTTAGTAGAACATTTTTTAAACAACTTTTAGAGCTGGCCGTGCTGGACACGACCCTTGCCTTCAATGGCATTTTGTATAAACAAACTGAAGGGATGGCCATGGGATCACCACTTGGTCCAATTTTTGCTAACATCTTCATGTGCTCCCTGGAGGAGCGCATAATAGAAGAATGTCCCATTAGGTTCCGCCCTCTATTTTATCGAAGATATGTTGACGACACGTTCTCCCTATTTCGTCATGAATGTCATGCAGAGTCCTTTCTGGAGTTCGTCAACAGGCAACATCCAAACATAAGGTTCGCTATGGAGAAGGAGGTAAATAACAAACTCCCCTTCCTTGACCTTATTATTTCCAGAGGTGACTCAGATTTTTACACAGGTGTGTATAGAAAAAATACATTTACTGGTTTGGGAATTAATTTTTATAGTTCGTGTTTCTTTAATTTTAAACTGAACTCTATTTTAACCCTCCTCCATAGGGCTTATACCCACTCGTCAAACTGGAAGAGTTTCCACGATGAGATATCCTTTTTAGTGAAATATTTCAATAATAATTGTTTTCCATCATGACAGTTCCTCGCTGGGTGAGCGGGTTCCGTTCTCAGCTACCACTCCGTTGGTCGCGAGTTCGAATCTCCGACCGGCCAGTGAAGAACAAGAGAAATTTATTTCTGGTGATAGAAATTCCTTTCTCGCTATAATGTGGTTCGGATTCCACAATAAGCTGTAGGTCCCGTTGCTAGGTAGCCAATTGGTTCTTAGCCACGTAAAAGTAAATCTAATCCTTCGGGCCAGCCCTAGGAGAGCTGTTAATCAGCTCAGTGGTCTGGTTAAACTAAGATATACTTAACTTTTTTCCATCACGACTTTTTTTCAGATCCCTAACTAAACTACTACTACAGAAAATGACTCCGGCAACACCTGAATCGACTGTGCCGAAACTGAAGATGTATGCAAGTTTCCCTTTCGTGCATGATGATACTTTTAGGAGAAAATGCACAGCCATTATTCACAAGAGTTTTCCAGCTTTAACTCTGAAAATCATCCCGAAAAATCCCTTAACAATAGGGTCTCTGTTCAGAGTCAAAGACCGGCTCAGTCCTCTGCTTTCGTCCAGCGTTGTTTACAAGTATCCTTGCCCGGGATGTGATCACGGGACATACGTGGGGTGCACGAGGAGGCTATTGAAGGTCCGCATAGATTCCCACAGGGGCATGAGTCACAGAACAGGTAGCAGGTTATCTAATCCTGAGCAATCAAATATACGAAATCATTCAAAATTATGTAAAACTTATATTGACAGCAAGGATTTTTCCATCCTAGGCCGAGTGTAGGACAACAACAACTTAACTATCCTAGAATCCATAATTATCAGGAAGACTGTACCGTCGTTAAATACTCAATCGTCCTCAGTGAAATTGTTTATAGCCTAGTTTGGGAAACTGGTTTTCCTCACTCTGATTTTACTTATTTATGTTAGTCTTGTTCTTTCTTTCATATAGGTAGGTTGTTTTAAGATTTTAGTGAACTCCTTTTACTCATTATTGACTTGTCTTGGAATGAGGTGTTTTGTTTTAAATATTTTTACTACATAAATAGCTGTTGCCATTGCATTAATGTGTTATTGAAGTTCGCAAATTATATTATATCTTATAGCCTTTAAAATGCGACTTGGAATTCGTCGCGAAACGTCGGCATTGAAAATAAACTGTAGATGATGAGGATGCCTTTCCCTACTGCTTCCTTCGTGATGTATATATATATATATATATATATATATATATATATATATATATATATATATATATATATATATATATATATATATATATATATATATAAATACATATATATATACATATATGCATATATATAGTAGGGAGTACGGATAGGAAGAACAGTCAGCTCATCATTGGTATATTTATTAATAGGTGCACTTCGGGATCACCCATATCCCATCTTTTCTGGCTAAAAAGATACAAAAACACTAATTAAAACTGACAACAGAGCTTACAAAATTAAAATGCTTTAAAGATTGAAAAATGACAATGACAAAACAAGAAATAGATTACCTTCAGTAGTAAAGTCCAGAGGATGAAAACTGAATAAGAGTGAACAAGGTTAGGAAGTAAACAAGAAAGGGGGGGGGTACTATAGTACGACCGTTGTAGGAAGAGACTTTGCCCCTCAGAAATTGACCATTAACCTTCTGACTTCAAGCTCTCATTGTCTGCGCCTGTTATCAAGCACGTGTACTATAATAGAAAGTTCTGAATGAAGTTTTGTTGTCCCACTTAAATTTTAGATAAAAAAAAAAATAATTCAATATATGAAAATGATAGATACAAGAAATTTGGAAACCTAGATGCGCTTTCATTTTCAGTTTTGTTTATTTGGATGCTGTACTGAGCAATGTTCTTGAGTTACGTCATCTACTACAGTTTTTTATTACTGTTCCTTTGCTGTTATCGAAGTCATATAATTGTGATTTAGTTTGGAGCTTTTGAATTGTTTTCTTTCGTGTATGCCCTGATCCGTCTTTACCTCCTTGCTGCATCAAGGTTGAATTTTCACTGTGCACCTATAAAATAGCTCATAATAAACATTCTTTAAATATTGTTACACCCATATATATATATATATATATATATATATATTACACATTTATACAGTATTAGATTTACCTGTGCTTTTAAAGCACTGTCATATGATACTCATCACTGTTGTGGCATTTCTGTTATATGTAGATTTTTAAAGATATTTCTGACACTTTCTGTCGAAAAAACAGATCTATATTTCAATTTATTTCAATTTCAGTGTTCAACAGGATATCACACAACAAGGGAAAGCAATTAATTTATTTACAATCGAAGTATGAGGAGACATTACTTATGAAGAATCCTCGTCAGAGGATGCTAAATCGATAACAAAAGAATCTATATATTTATCAATGCAAACATCTCTTGAAGCGTCATCTCTTTTTATATCTTCGGCATGTCTCACATCATTAGCCCAGTTGTCAGAAGATATCGATTCAATTGCTTCTTTGACCAAAGGAAGCAGGTCTGATTTTTTGAAATGATTCTTCTTTGCCACGTATGATTTCACCTGCGCCCATATCAGTTCTGTTGCATTATACTGGCAGTGATATGGAGGCAGCCTAACTAACCACTATGTCCATGATCTCTTGCCAGTCTGTCAATCACGTAATCATTTTCTTTACATGAATGTCTTTGCAACTTTACTAATTTTTTATTAGCCAGTCTTTAACTTCATCCTTTTTGGCAGACATTGTCGGAGGTTTATTAATTCGAACTAACTGAATGATAAGAAGCGTTATCCAACACTATGATGGCAGATGGCCCTATATTGGGAAGAAGCTGGGTTTTAAACCATTTTTCAAACACTGCAGAATTCATCTGTTGGTGATAATCTCCATCATTTTTAGCTTCAAATATCAAATCTGCATGCGGAACAAATCCTTCTTGGGAACCAGCATGCAAAATTATAAGTCGACTTCCTTTACCAGTGGGTGGGTTGACTCCTGTGGCTTTTACAGATTCTGAGTCAATCCAACAAAAGCTGACGGTATAATTTTGATTCACCCGAGTTTCATCGACATAAATCACGGATTTGTATCCATCCTCTCGAACTTTTTTCATTGTCCGTAGAAATTTCGTCCGAGCACTGACCACATCTGTTCGTTCCAAGGGAAATTTTCTTCCATTCACCTTTCCGTATCTAAACCCAATTTGTTTTAATATTTTCCGTAATGATTCCTTGCATCCACTGAATCCTATATTTTCTTTAAATGCAAACAAAATGTTTCAAGTGTGGGAATTTCCTCTCTCAGGTAGAAATTTAGCACTGTCCTTCGTAAAGCACACTTATCAAAGCCCTCTAAGGTTGTCACCCCTTTTGATCTTGAGCGTTTTTTTTTTTTTTTTCCTGTGGGAAAAGAGGAGTTTCATATTCTTCCGGAAGTCTCTTCAGCTTCTTTAATGATGCGATGAATAGTCGATTCACTTAGCTTCGTTGCTTCAGTAGCAGCACGTAAAACTGCTTTTGAAACGTCGTGTAAGGAAGGGACAGTTGTTCTTTTTTTCAGCGATGAAGTACTTGTAAACGTTCCAAGCTATTTCTGGGGATGCTCCAGCCAGAACTCGTCTTGGAGAGTTTTCCATGATCGGCTGTGCTCAAGCTTGTTTCCTATAGAAATGGCTCAGTTCACTGACTAAACCCATCTGAGAGGAGTGTAAGATTTCTGAAACTCTAGGTGACCAAACAATGGCCCATTACAGGTAGAAACTTAAGAGAATAATCCTTCATTATTTCTCGGATTAAACGGCTTAACCATCAAAAAAAAAAATTCAAGTTTAATTAGTGAGATTTAAAGGGATAAATAGATATGGCAGCGCTCTATTCTTTCCCTGTGGCCACCCTACCTAGCGATCTTAGAAAGGTAAACGAACCATAATATAAACCTACCGGTCATGATATCATGTAGTGTGTCTGATATTTGAAATTAAATAATCTCATGTACTTCGGCTGATTTCAATATAAGTGATAGTTAAAGCAAGTGAGTGTAGTTTTCTAAACTGTATAATTTCCTTTTAATTACCAATGGAATTCTACATTACTCGACGCGTTCTTACGGTTGCAATTGAAAATGGTCATGTAAAAAAATGGCATCGTGGTTAGTGCTGGAATAATGCGGTCGAACTTGGAAGGAAATACCGAAGTCAGTGACCTCAGTAGCACAGGTCGGACAGGAAAGGATTAACAGGGTCATAAATTAGAGGCTCTGGAGAGGCCCTTATCTGTTTTGGTCAATGTCAATCAAAGCTTGTCTTCTTAAGTGGACTCTTCAAGTGCTCTCTCTCTCTCTCTCTCTCTCTCTCTCTCTCTCTCTCTCTCTCTCTCGTATGCTTCAATGAACGATATAGGTTGTTGTGGGGAATAAAGTGCTGTTGGGGTGGGGATCTCCTCCCGCCCCACCCACACAAGCACACCTACACAAACCCCCACATGAACACTCCCACACAGCACCCCACACCCACACAGCACCCCAAACCCACACAGCACCCCACACACACACCCACACAAACACTCCCACACAGCACCCCAAACCCACACAGCACCCCACACACACACACACACACACAAACACTCCCACACAGCACCCCACACCCACACAGCACCCCACACCCACACAGCACCCCAAACCCACACAGCACCCCACACACACCCACACAAACACTCCCACACAGCACCCCAAACCCACACAGCACCCCACACACACACACACACACACAAACACTCCCACACAGCACCCCACACCCACACAGCACCCCACACCCACACAGCACCCCAAACCCACACAGCACCCCACACACACACCCACACAAACACTCCCACACAGCACCCCAAACCCACACAGCACCCCACACACACACACACACACACAAACACTCCCACACAGCACCCCACACCCACACAGCACCCCACACCCACACAGCACCCCAAACCCACACAGCACCCCACATACACACCCACACAAACACTCCCACACAGCACCCCAAACCCACACAGCACCCCACACACACACACACACACACAAACACTCCCACACAGCACCCCACACCCACACAGCACCCCACACCCACACAGCACCCCAAACCCACACAGCACCCCACATACACACCCACACAAACACTCCCACACAGCACCCCAAACCCACACAGCACCCCACACACACACACACACACACAAACACTCCCACACAGCACCCCACACCCACACAGCACCCCACACCCACACAGCACCCCAAACCCACACAGCACCCCACATACACACCCACACAAACACTCCCACACAGCACCCCAAACCCACACAGCACCCCACACACACACACACACACACAAACACTCCCACACAGCACCCCACCCCAAACAAAGACTCCCATAGTGTTTTTTTTTTTTTCACAGGAGGCTGTAAATAGAGTCGAATTCCTTTTGCTTCGTCCAGACGAGATGCATCGAAAGAAATGATGAATCATTGTAGTGGTGATGATGATATTGATACACTGCCATTGACCTTGACAATCTGCACACCTTTATATTATCCTTTCCGCTTTGAACATTGAGGTATGTTCTGCCTCTAAATCGTGAATATTAAGGAATTATTTAAAAATATATACAATATGTCCTTAGATTATTTACTTTTGGAATAACGAAATTGATATATATACAGTATATATATATATATATATATATATATATATATATATATATATATATATATATATATATATATATATATATATATAGATATATATATATATATATATATATATGTATATGTATATATATATATATATATATATATATATATATATATATATATATTATATATATATATATATATATATATATATATATATATATATATATATATATATATATATATTGTAAAGAGTAGCGCCAAAATAAGCTAGGAAACTCTTCTCCTTCCCTGCTTTGGGTTGGTTTGAACCTTTGAAGGTCGGGGAAATAAGGGCTCAGAGAAAATATAATAGTTTGGGGACAGTAAACTGGCTTTGCACTGTTTTCTTTGGTACAGGGAAAGAAAATCGTTTTCTATGATATCCGGGTCGGCGATCTGGGTCAGGACATCGCCCCCCCCCCTACCCCTGTCCAGAAGCAATAAAAGGTCAGGGCCAGGATAGCTCTGCCTCACACGCGCTAGCTAGTTTAAGCCAAGCAGTCACGCCTCTCGGGCCGTTGCCCCTGCCCTCCTCTTCCGCTCGCCGCCACGTGGATCCCATCGCCGCCCTGTGTGCCCCGTGTTCCATTCCACGTGGCCTTAGAAGACTGCAAGGGGGATTGCAAGTCTCCCAAACGCGAGCTGACATTAAACGGCGGCCTTTTCATCATCCCAAGGGCGCCCTTTTCCGCCCCAATCTACGATTTGAAGAAATACCTTGGAGAGGGAGGCTACCATTTATCCACGCTACCACACGTGTTTCTCGGCAGAAGACGTCGTCATCCCTGCGCCCCTACAAATGTGGTAATGTACCCAAAACGAGTTGCTAGTCACGATTACTTAGCCCTTTTGCATTTATTAATCTCTGGGCCTATAACTTTGTGTTCCCTGATATTCCTTGGTTCAAGCCAGGCCCACGTGTTCACAGCTTCTTTCCTCTGAGTCACAAGTAACGCCTCGGGGAGTCCTTGGCGCCTTCAGTGCACCCCCGAGTAATTCAATCCCCAAATTCCAGCATTAGATGTGTAACGTGGGTCCAAATATCGTTTCAGAAAGACGCCTGTAGCAGAATTATCCTTGGTCCGTGTTCCTGGCATTCCCAAGCTCCCCCCCCTTCGGGAGGACTTCTACGGCAGTAATTTACCGTATTTTCAGTTAATTTTCCTTTTGACCTTGTGTGCTATCAAATATAACTATTTTTATATCCACGTGTTTCACGCACTTCCCCTAGTGAAGAGCCCTCCGCTCCGTGTACTTCTTTTTTTGTTTGTGTTTTATATGTCCTGGGTATCTTACAAGGCCATTTTCGAGTAAAAGTAATAATTGTGGAGTCATAAGATCCACCTGCACCAGGAAACATATAAAAATGGCGACCTGACCAGTGATTCTCGTAATGATTGCATCCCCCCCCCCCCTCTTCCCCTTTGTTGTTTGTGTTGCAATTTGTGAAATCAGCAATTAGCTCAGCTAAGCTGGATACGAGACAGATTACGAACCTTTGAAAAGCCAGCGCAACAGGCCAAGGAAATTCTGCGTAAGTAAACTGTGTTTATTTAGCGTAGGACGCTGTAGAAAACGTGACTAGTCCTAGGAATTTTTTTTTTATATAGTAGGGCGCATGTCCGAGGAAAACGAGAGAGAGAATCGCCGAAAACTTAGCTTTGGAAGCCTTTGCACGCGGCTTGCATGCCATTCAATTAGGTTATACAGGTGATAAATCATTAAAGGAATAGTGCGCATATTCCTCCTGTAGAAACGAGTGATTTCGAAACCGAATCATTAGATATAAGCGCGAGACCTCGACGTCAACCACGTGTTCGAAAGTCAGATTAGCATTGCTGACGCATTTTTACCCCCTCTCTCTCTCTCGTTTTAGAAATAGGAGCGAAAGCGTATATTATACGCCCAGGACGAAAAGGGTCAACAACCGTGTTTACGTCGTTCATTCATTTGGCGCAGACGGCCTTGACCGTCCATTCCGTGGCCCAGTTAGGAAAACATTTGTTTGTTTGATTTGCTTCGCTCTCCCAAATTGTTTGCATTATTGGGGGTCTGACATTATATGTTCTGTTTTTTTGTGTGTTTGTTTTGTGCTGTTACTACGGCTGCGTGTGTTGCCTATCTGTTGTGAATGTGGGATGGCCCCCCCACCTAATTGTCCTTGAGAATAACACTTCTCCCATAAGTCATTAAAACTAGCGCCCTCGCTGATCAGACGTCGTTTGTGCGGAAATTCCCGGGCGCCTATATATTCTATTCTTGTCCCCAATAAATCCGTGTCGTCGGTCCGTTGGTGAGACCGATTCATTTTCCATTCAGTCCCCAAGTGAGCCCGTTTTGTCGGTAATTCGGGAGACCTAAATATATATCCCAATCTAGTCCCCAAGTAAGCCCGTTTGTCGTTACCTTGGGAGACCAATCGTTGCTAAATTCATCGTCCCCAATCAGCCCGCTTCGTCGGTAAATTGGGAGACCAATCATTGCTAATTCATCGTCCCCAATCAGCCCGCTTCGTCGATAAATCGGGAGACCAATCATCGCTAATTCATCATCCCCAATCAGCCCGTTTCGTCGGTAAATTGGGAGACCAATCATTGCTAAATTCATCGTCCCCAATCAGCCCGCTTCGTCGGTAAACCGGGAGACCAATCATTGCTAATTCATCGTCCCCAATCAGCCCGCTCCGTCGGTAAATAGGGAGACCAATCATCGCTAACTTATCGTCCCCAATCAGCCCGTTTTGTCGGTAAATCGGGAGACCAATCATCGCTAATTCATCGTCCCCAATCAGCCCGCTTCGTCGGTACATAGGGAGACCAATCATTGCTAAATTCATCGTCCCCAATCAGCCCGCTTCGTCGGTAAATTGGGAGACCAATCATTGCTAATTTATCGTCCCCAATCAGCCCGTTTTGTCGGTAAATCGGGAGACCAATCATCGCTAATTCATCGTCCCCAATCAGCCCGTTTCGTCGGTAAATCGGGAGACCAATCATTGCTAATTTATCGTCCCCAAATCAGCCCGTTTTGTCGGTAAATTGGGAGACCAATCATTGCTAATTTATCGTCCCCAATCAGCCCGTTTTGTCGGTAAATCGGGAGACCAATCATCGCTAATTCATCGTCCCCAATCAGCCCGCTTCGTCGGTAAATTGGGAGACCAATCATTGCTAATCTATCGTCCCCAATCAGTCCGCTCTGTCGGTAAATCGGGAGACCAATCATCGCTAATTCATCGTCCCCAATCTGCCCGCTTCGTCGGTAAATAGGAAGACCAATCATACGTCCTTTGAAAAAGTGTCCAAGATTCCCACAGCTCTGGGAAATTAATTCTGTGTGTTACTAGCGTCCTCTCCCGCCTGCAAAATGTCGACACGGTCTCAGCAGAGCGAGGATTTCAAGTTCTTCATGTCCTCAGGGAAGGAACTCGGCCTTTCCGGGAGAGAACTAAGAGACTGGGTACAGGAGAGGATGGACGCCATACAGGCAGAACGACAGGCTCAGGAGAGACGAGAAGAAGCCGCAAGGCAGGAACGAGAGGCAGAGAGGCTGGCTCAGGAGAGACGGGAAGACGCAGAGAGACAAGAACGTGCAGCAGAAAGACTGGCCCAGGAGAAACGAGAAGAAGCCGAGAGGGAAGAAAGGGACAAGCAGCGTGCCCATGAACTCGCAATGCTGCAACAGAGTGGCCCTTCGCCTCCACCTGCCCCCCAGGGGATGAGTGCCTTCAGCCAGGCTCTCGCCTGCATGCCGAAGTGGACGGAGGCCGAGCCCGAGGTGTGGCTCGACAGCGCCGAGACAGTGTTAAAGGCCTGCCCCCTGAGTGCCGCCGAACTCTCCCTGGTGTTGGGCAAGTTCCTTGGAGGGAAGGCCCTGATTGCCTACAGGGCCCTCCCGCCGGAGGAGCAGGAAAATTGGGAGGTCGTACGCCAGACTATTGCCAAGGCGTACGAGATAACCCCTGAACGCTGGAGGAGGCGCTGGCGCGGGCTAGTGAAGGAGGCCAATCAAAACTGGGCAGACTGGGCCTACAAGTCCGAGCGTGCCCGTGCCAAATGGTTCGAGGCCGTGGGGGTTACGACCCTCAACGATGCCATCGAACAAATACAAATAGAGAACTTCCTACTCTACACCCCGCCGGCCCTCGCCACGCACATCGCCGAGAAGGAGCCCCCCACCTTAGCTGATTGCTGCCGAATAGCGGATCTATGGGACACCCATCACCCCCAGGAGAGCTCGCTGCAGCGCAAAATTACGCCACCCGCCTACCTATCGGGTGCCCCTCCGCCGAAGAATGGGCAATCACAGAAGCCCGTTGTGTGCGGGTTCTGTAAAAAGATCGGGCATGCCAAGGAGCAATGCCGCAGTAAACCACCCGAGTCTCTCTCTCCCGGACAGCCCCCTAATAAGTCGCCTGCGCCCTCTGCCGGGGCAGTGCGAAGAGATTTCAGCCAAACCTTTTGCACGGCGTGCAAGGTTTATGGCCACTCTTCCTCATGGGCAAAATGCCCTAGAAATAATAAGGCAGGAACTCCCGCCGTCGCCCTGGCAGTAACGAATCCCGAGTCCTTAGGCCCTCCTGCCGAGGGTCCCATCTATGTGGCACCTCCTCGAGGTAAATACTCAGCACGCCAGGTCAAGGCATTTGACGACTCTGGCGCGCAAATTTCCCTCATAAGGAGGGACAAAGTTCCCTATGGAGCTATAATAGACCGACGCAAGCTCGTCACCATTGAGGGCATTAACAATTTTAAAATGATCCTCCCTACGGTCCAACTGAGGGTCACCCGACCCCACAGAGCCAGGACCCTTCGTCTCGCCGTAGCGAAACACATTCCAGGAGACTATGACGTCCTCCTGGGCCAAGACTTTGCGTCCCCTTTGCAGCCACAACCATTACGGGGTCCCCATTCCCCAATAAATCATCCAAATCCGAGTCCAGTGCCCGGCACGGCATCAGTGCCAGTGCCGAGGCCTCAGCCAGATCTCCCTTCAGGAGAATCTCGGCCTTCAACTCCTCTGCCAGTGCCCCTTCGGCGCACTGAGCAGTGCCAGTCTCCGTCCGTCCAGACAGACGAGACCACCACCACATCGCCACCAGCGCCAGTGCCAATGTCAGTGCCTGAGCTGGTCACCCCTGCAAGCAAGTCGACCCCGCCCCCTCCGGCCGTCCCCTCTCTCTCGCCGCCCGCCGCAGATTCCTCCGCGAGTCATGATTCTGCCCCGCCTTCCTGGGCCGATGAACTCTGCGATCTGCGCCGGTTAATGTCCGAGATGGCGAACAAAATTCCTGGGTCAGTTGTCGCAGCAGCTGACCCAGATGGCACCCCTTGCCGCCCTTTGGCCTCGGGCCCTCCGATTCCCCGGCCAAGGACAACGGTCCAAGGAGGAGAGGTTCGCGGCGGAGTTACCACGGGTGTGGGCGATCGCAGGTAGTCCACAAGGAGCCCCGAGCTCTTCTGGCCCCTGTGCAAACCTGGCATAGGGCCCCCTTCTTCATCTTTGAACGTCTTGGCACCTTTCATCCAGGAGAGGATGTCAAGGCCTTCCGCTATCTTCTTCCTTTCTTTTGGAATTTCTATCCCTCATCCTTCTCTATCGATCTTTCCTTCACACTTTCCCTTACTTACCACCGCAAGCGGCAGTTAATATATGGGATATCATCCCCTTTTGAAATGTATAAATAATTTTATTTTGAAGCAGTAAGAGAGACAGAGTGGGAAGTGGCACGCCCTTACGCCCGTCCTTTGGCACAAGGCAGGTGTGTCAGCTCTTCCTGAAGGGGTCGCGCATTTTGGGTTTCTTTTCCCCGCCCTTGGGCTGAGAGTTAGCTCTGACCGTCGTCTGTTGGCGACGGAAGTTAGAAAAAGAAGTAAATCATAAATACCTCACTCTGTTATCCTTTATTTTCTACGTATATTATTTACTTTTGCATTTAATCTTTTCTTTTTTTTTACGAATCTTGAGTCACAAGACTCCTGCCCTTACGAATTTTAACGTTGCCTTTTTTAATCACCGCGGTGCGGCCCGCCCTTTAGTATGAAGTAATATCCTTCGTTGTTGTTCTGTGTAGTTTCCTTTATTTTTATTTACATTTTTTTTTTTTTTTTTTTTTAATTATCCCTGTGGAGAATGTTATCCTTGTCCATTTTCCCCTTCATTTGTTTATCCTCCCATTCATAAGTCGAGTAGTCTATTTTTAGCTTACACCCGAGTTGTAAGCTGCAGACGTAAAAATTTAGCGTCATTTAAGTGGGCGAGTTAAAACCCGCGAATAATCTCTTTACCTC
>JANJGK010003521.1:0-50000 GCA_039081455.1 Macrobrachium rosenbergii
AACGTTGAAGCAAATATTACCTTATTCGAAAAATCTTTGTTTTCATATACTTCAGCTCTTATAAAATGATTATTTAAAGAAACTTCATTCGAAAGCCTGTACATTAATCCTATGAAGCAAGAAAACTTGTTTCTCTCTCTCTCTCTCTCTCTCTCTCTCTCTCTCCTCTCCTCTCTCTCTCTCTCTCTCTCTCTCTCTCTCTCTCTCTTCCTTTGTTTCTCTCTCTCCTTCTCCTTCTCGCTTCCTCATTAGCGTTTGTATCCCATTGAGCGGTTGTTAAAGGTTAAATCATTATCACAGAATGGTAAAACAAATGCCATGGAGAGAGAGAGAGAGAGAGAGAGAGAGAGAGAGAGAGAGAGAGAGAGAGAGAGAAATTATCTTTGTTCACTGAAATGAAACGAATACATTGCCCTCGTGCAAGGATTATTCAGAATGTAACGACGAGGGAGGAATAATCCTTTAGTTTTGAAGATCAGAAAAAATGATATCCTTTGCAGGAGAGGAAAGTGTCTTTCCTCGTAGGGAAAAGAGCAGGGATTCGCGCCTCCTCATGTCGCCCCGAGCCCCGGATACAAGAGATGGGTGGAATTGGGGTTAATCCTTTTCCTGTAGGGCACAAACCAAAAATAGTTTCGGAAAATATCTGAAGGGATCTATGACGAGAGAACAAGAGTTACAATGAGATCTTGCAACCACCCTGTTTTAGAGAGAGAGAGAGAGAGAGAGAGAGAGAGAGAGAGAGAGAGAGAGAGAGAGAGAGAGAGAGAGAGAGAGAATACTTGATAAAGCGTTTGTGAATAGTTTCCACACCTGTTGACAGAACAGATTTCCTCTATAGAACTGTGTGATACTGTTACTTATAAATATTGGTTTGAGTTTATATATGTTTTACGCAAACACAGTTCTGACCAACAACAGTCGTCTGACCCATCCCGTATGCGCAGGTCGTCCCAAACTTCTCTCTTCCCTATGTCACGCTCCAAGGAGTTTTTTTCCTCTAGATGGGAAACAAAGCCTTTCCTCCTACTGATGAGAAAAAGTTAGACGAGGAAACAGAGCGCTTTTTTTTTTTTTTTTTTTTTTTTTTTGCCTTTTCCTTAAATTGGGGGAGGGCCGAAGAAGGGACCAGAAACCGAGAAGAGGCGCCTCTGTCCCCGAAGGGAGGTCATCAGGCGAGAAGGGAATAATCAGAAGGACCAGTGTCGTTTCCACAAGTTAATTACATCCTCTGAAGGCCCCCGCCCCCGCCTACCCCGGGGAATGACGGCCCTACTGGCTGGGCCTACGTGGCCTTCCTCCTTCTCCTCCTCCTCCTCTTCCTCCCCCTATGTATGATTCTATACAAAGAGAGCTTTCGAAACCTGCAGGATTCTATAAAAAGAGCTTAGGAAAATCTGTATGATTCTATAGAGATTGCTGTCGAAAATCTATAAGATTCTATAGAAATAGCTTTAGAAAATCTAAATATTTCTATATAGAGCTTTCAAAAATCCGCATGATTCTATAATGAGCTCTTTTGAGAGGGATCTATATAGCAGTGGTTCTCAACCTGCGGGGGGCATCAAGCAATTTCTAGGGGAGGTGCAAAGCCTAGGGAAAATTTAAAAACTCTAGAATTATATTCGTTATTTTCCTTAACAAGAGTGAGGACCTAATATCCAGAAGTTTATAAAAAAAATGAAAAAGTATCCCCTTTAAACGTTAGTTTCCTACAGTCTACCACTCTAGTTAGACTCGCTATAGGCTTACCATTATTTTGTAATTATTTACCTCCTTCCCTGTCCCTCGAAACTCCTTCTCTTTCTCTTTTTTTTATTGTCCCTCCTAATCTGGGGAGGGGAATTTCAACTCATAGATGCAAGGGAGGAGTGGAGGGAAGGACCAGCTCTTAGAGGGGGGCGTGGTAATAAAAAGGTTGAGAACCACTGCTCTATAGATTCTCTTATTCTAAAATAAATATATTCGTACAGTTGCATGTCTGTGGACTGACTGTTTCCTCCATTTTAAGACTCATGCTGCTCAGGATATTTTCTAATCATCTTCATTATTATAAAGAGTAAAAGAGAAAGGAGGTAGGATTTGTTAAACAAATAAAAATCATAAAACTTTTCATACAGAGCAAAAAGTAACGATAAACAAGATTGTTTCTCAAATAGATAATCTCTGTATGATAAAGTGTATCATGACTTTGGCTGATAGCCTACGTACAATAAGCTGTGCGTACTTAAGCGTCGTTCAGCCCGGGACTACATCTCTCACTACTAGGCGTGTAAAGTCCCTTTAGACTGTGTGTTTTGTATGTGTGTGTGTACAAAGGCAGTTGCATAACAACCAACTCATATAAAGACCGAACAATTTTCCTTGGCAGTTTTCTCAGCTACGTGAAATCATTAAACCTCCGATATTCGCGAAAGCCTCCGATAAACGCTGGCAAAATAGAGGGCCACACGCATGCGCCGACATCTGCGAAGTTTTTCGCCGGCGAACTAAGATTAGATGAATGGGAGATTGCCTCTGCATGGGAAGCTGCTATAATGGAACTGATGGACTCATTTTCTCGAAGATAATTTGCATTATCTGCTGAAGAGCACCATTTAGGCAGAGATGAATTATCCCTTTTATGGGATGAGGTTGTGAGAGGATAATTGACATCTCTTCTTGAGAGTTTTTGTTTTTGCGGGATTTTGAGTTAGAATTTTCATTCACGTAAAACACACACACACACACAAACACACTAGAAATGGGTATAGCTGTTTGGAGTATCGTTTTTCCATGTGAAATCTTGAAATTCATCATCGAAAAAAGTCTTCCTTGGTTTGAATGATTTTGCAGTTATTCAAACCAAGTTTAGTTTTATATCTTTTAAAATCTGGCGGAAAAGAATGACAATCAGTTTTCAAAGTTGCTAGAGATTGATTTCTAAGGAATGTGATCCTCATCAGGAACAGCCAAACAAGCGCTGTAGTGAACATCTTTTTTTACAAACCAGAATGGAGGCAAAACACCAGCACATGAAATTATATACTAGTAAAGTACAATCCAAAGGAAATTCACACTCGAGAATAAATAAGTATTTGAAACAATTTTTTTCTTAACTATCTTGCCATCAATAAAAAGATACCACTCATAAAGAAACAATGGATTAAAAGTAATACAATTCAATGAATTACAGTAGTCATTAAAAAACTAGGTCTGAGCAGTATGTTTTATTGATGGTAAGGCAATTAAAGTTTTTTCTAGATATTTATTCTAGAGTGTGAACTTCCTTTGGATTGCACGTCACTAGTATATAATAATTCCATGTGTTGCAGTTTTTCCTCTTTTAAGGTTGAAAATGGCTTTATGTGTTGAAGCCGAAACGTCCCTATGGAATAAAGATGTTCTCTAGAGCTCTTGTTTGACTGTTCTTGATGAGGAAATGATAAAGACTAATTTAACCTAAAAATCATCGCAATTCTGATATCATATCGGCAGTAGTATGTTTTGCTTTCAACATAAATGATTTACGAGGTAACAAAACGCAAAAAAGAATATTCTACACAGCAAAGAACCCAGACGTTTACTTTGACTTTCGAAGCAAGCGACCTTCTTCAGCTCTGTCACAAAAACACATCCGACATTTCCAGAGGCGAAAAATTTCTCAGTGGAGGACGAAATGGGCAAAAATAGTGGCCCTGGCCATGTTGTGGCCCCCTCAGATGAACAGAAACAGATGCTTTTAATGAAATGTAGAAAAAAATTTTGTTTTTAATCTTTCTTGATAAGACAAATTTCAGTTGTGAATTTTATTTCCGTTCTGGAACATCGACGGTCGGTTACAACTCAAAACAAGTAAAAATTGCGCCGAAGTTTCTTCGGAGCAATCGAGTTTTCTATACAGCGCATAATCAAGGCCACCGAAAATAGATCAATCTTTAGGTGGTCTCGATATAATGCTCTATGAGTCGCGGACCATGAAACCCTCAGCTGGCCTCGGTGGCCTGTGTTGTTGCATTACCATATGAGCGATTACGGATAACTTTACCTTAAATAAAATAAAAACTACTGAGGCTAAAGGGCTGAAATTTGGTATGTTTGATGATTGGAGGGTGAATAATCAACAATCCTATTTGCAGCCCTCTAGTGTCAGTAGTTTTTAAGGTTTGAGGGCGGACAGAAAAAAGTGCAGACGGACAGACAAAGCTGGCACAGTAGTTTTCTTATCAGAAAACTAAAAGTTGAGTTTAACATTTTCTTTTCGTCCTTTGTGAATAGAAACTTATATTTCAATTAAAAGAGCTCTTTTGGTGCCAAAGACTGTCTTTCATTGTAAGAGACAACAGCAGAATCTGTATCTACAACATCCTCGACTTTGTTTAGAGGTGACTGAGCTTTTGTCTGAGAAAGAAACACTTTGCTATATTTGTATATCACAAGGATCTACCGTGAATTATACCATCAATAAAAAAACGAGATGATCTGAAATTAATTTAACTAGATGTTCACGAGTAAGAAACATTATTATTATTATTATTATTATTATTATTATTATTATTATTATTATTATTATTATTATTATTATTATTTGGTTCAAAAGAGTGGCATTCTGTATGGCATTGAGCTTATATGCTGCCTTTTCAACTTGACGTGCAAGTTTCTTCGTTTCAGCAGGTAAATCATAAAGCAGTTGTCTGAAGTTCATTTATTATCCAGCGCTTCAGCAGTCGTTCTACCCTTGAAAAGGATTTGAATGTCACCAGGGGTACATAAAGGGAGTATTTATACCCAAAAACAGGTTTACAAAAGAATTTGGATGATTTTTCATTGGTTGGTCATAATCCGAGCTCTCCTTTTGGCTGCGAGTCTGTCTGGCTGATGAGTGCCTTGATTGGCTGTCTCATGGGTGCGCCTCATTGTTCTCCTGACGGTGGTTGGCAGGAGGAGGGTTTCTTGAGCTATATTTAACGTAGGTTTCCACCAAAGAACCGCGAGGGCCTCCCTATAATGGAGGCGGCGTTGGTCTATGTCGCCATCGAAGATTCTGGTATTCCTTACGATCTGGTGGCTTTTGGGGTGCGTGTCATGTTCCCCCATGCAGACGGACGGTGATCCTCTTAGAAAGGAGAGTCGTTATCATAACAATGTAAGAATGGTGCCATCCATTCTTGGACCACAGTATTTGGTAGATGACTCCTTTCCTCTTCATGGGATCGCTGCTGATGGAGGGGCTGTTCTTCATGAGGTACTGGCCAGTCCTCCGATCCTTATAAAAGATCAATGTCGACCACCGTGCCTATGATGGAAGGAGGTTATATTGAACTGAATTGAATATAGAATTTAGGCCAAAGGCCAAGCACTGGGACCTATGAGGTTATTCAATGCTGAAGCAGAAATTGACAGTAAAAAGTTTGAAAGGTGTAAGAGGAGTAAAACCTCGCAGTTGCACTGTGAATCAACTGTTAAGAGAGGGTGGAAATTTAGGTGGAAGAAAGAGAATATGAAAGGAGATACAGTAAAAGGAATGAAAGGGGTTACAGCTAGGGGCCAAAGGCACGCTACAAAGAACCTTAAGTAATGTCTACAGTGCACTGCAAGAGATGCACTAACAGCACTACCCCATATGGGGGGCAGGGGGTTACAAGACAAGAATGATGTTCTTCAGGGCTGCTTCTCCTCCTTCTATTCAGTATTCATGCAGTAGACATGACGGTAAACCTTACAGTCTATTATAGGATCAGAAGAATGCCCAGTAGCTTACAAAGAACAGTCCTTCCATCAGCAGTGATCCCATGAAGAGGAGAGTTGTCTACCAAATACTGTGCCCAAGGATGGATGCCATCATTGTTATTGTATGACAACGGCTCACCTTTCTAAGAGGATCGCCATCCATTTGCACACGGGGCAGTGTGCCAAAACTGCATGAGGGAACATGGCAACGTCCCCAAAAGCCAACATATCCTAAGGAATACCAGAATCCTCGACAGCGACATTGACCACCACTGCCTCCGCTATAAGGTGGTCCTCGCCATTCTACTCAAGAAACCCTCCTCCTGCGACTACCATCAGGAGAACAAGATGCACCCCTGAGACAACGGCACAGCCGCCCTCCTCCTTGAGCCACGAGCAAAGCTCCCTGGCTCCAATCAATCAAGGCCTGCGTCGATCAGACAGGCCCACAACCAAAAGGGGAGCTCCTGGGATTATGATCAACCAATGAAAAATCATCTCATTCTATTGTAAACCAATTTTCGGGTATAAATACTTCCTGTAAGTACCCCTAGCCTAGTTACTGCTCTACTCTTGTAACAGTAACATCTCTCTCTCTCTCTCTCTCTCTCCCAGAGTGAGAGTCCTTTGGAGAACACAAGTGGCAGCGAGTAATAGCGCCAGCCCATTCCTCTCCAGCTGATCAATCAGCGATGACGAGAACCTTCTGTCCAGCCAAGCACCAGCCAGCAGTGCCTCACCTCCCTTACAGCAGTGAGAGAATCCCTCTCCAAAAAATATGAGCATCTCCATCATTCTTCCATTATCACCTCTCTCTCCAGGACCCTCCTCTCTCGCCACAGACAGTTGGCAATGCCCATGCAGTCATGAACTCTCTCACCCAGCCCACAGCCAGTGCAGCAGCCATCCAGTGCTTGGATGGCGGCCGCTACTTGGAAGGGAAGTGGACAATGTCATCATCTTTTTCAGATGCAACTGATCCACTGTGACCTCACCTCAACTCTGCCACCTCTGACAAACCAAAACACACCTCAGCCATTGATACTAATGATGAAAACGACAGTTTTATCCTTGTGACCAAGAAGAGAAACAAACGAGGAGGACATCCAGCAGACCTTGCACACCTACAGGTAGTAGCTCATACAATTTTTTTTAAACATTTGGGATCAAATATCCAGGTAAGGTATTTAAGATAAGGCCTACCTTACGAGATGATCTCATAGCACTGCCAAAAACTGAAGAGAGATCTATGGATGGGAAACAATGCACAGTATTTCTAATTATCAAACCTTCAAGAAAACTCATAAAATGTATACTGCGCCATTATAACCACTCCAACATTAATGCACCAAAATGCAACAAAAAAGGTTTCAAACCTTCACCCGACCAAAAAGGTACTCATCCTATGGAAGGGAAAGCAACCAGAGAAAGTCAACTTCAGGGTATGGGGCACCTTCCCCGTCAGTGACTACACTCCAGAGCCTCCAAGATGCTACAACTGTCCAGACAGTGTGTGGTGTGTGCAGTGGCAGGCATCCCACTTGAATCTGCATGGACAAGCACAAGTTGGGAGAACTCGCCAGAGCAAGATGTCCAGTGTGCAAGGGCAGCTATCACGCCTGGAATAGAAAGTACCCTATAAGGCTGCATAAGATTGACAGACTAAGAGGATCACACCTAGAGGCCTCCTCAGCTGAGAGCAGCCAACCAGACCCTGCCAGACAGCCCCAGAAATCACCCACCAGCAGAGGCCACACTCATACGCAGCAGCAATTAGTGGGCCTCGAACAACCCCCAGATCGCACAGTTGACCCAACCATGCATGTAGACCCAGAGAACAGAGATATAAGCATCGTCACACACCAGACCACACATGGACCAACCTCGCACGACCAAGAAACCGTCCACCAGCCCCAGAAGGAAAAATCTTCCCAGATCCTCCCACTCCATCCCCTAAGCCTACCGCATACATACCATCCTCTCCCAATCCCACATCCAAAACCACTGATCCCGGCTTCCCAAAACCATACAACCCTGTTTCCTCCCTCCTCCCCAACCCCATAGGTACAAAAACATCCTCCCAGCACTGAGAGACAACAGGTATGTTGTGTGCACAGAGAAGTCCTCCAACTTCCTGATCTGCATGCTACAAACCTTCACTGACATGTGCAGCATCCAGTTCCAAGATGACACCACCACAGACATAGTCACCAGATTCCTTAACATGGCAGAATGACATGATACAGATCAATGCCAGCGTGAGTAAGCAACAGCAGTGCAAATTGTGCTGCAAAAACAGCCAGTGTCAGCTTCATCCCCAGTGCCAGTATCAGTGCCATCCACAGTGCCAGTGCTCAGAGCACACCCAGTACCAGTGTCAGTGAAATAAGTGACAGTGCAAGTGCAAATAAAGTAAATGAGTGCAGTGATACACAAACCATCAAAATTCTACAGCGGAATATTCTCGGTGTAAACCAGAAATACCTATTCCTACAAGCACACAAAAAACTATGACATCATACTGCTACAGGACACGCTAGTAAGGGGAAGCCAATTTCTCCTTTAGTGGATACCAGGGTCTACAGAACACCATGCACAACATGCACTGACATAAAAAGGGGTATATCACACTTGTTAAAAACACAGTTCTATCTAAAAAAAATTGACAATATTCTGAGTGGGGAAGACACACAAACACTCAGCGTAAAAATAAAACTTGCCAACATGACACTCACAATACACAACATCTACAGGAATCCAGATGGCTCCTTTGAGGGGGGAAGCAATGTTTAGCACAGAAACAGGAGAACATTTTAATTGTTGGGGACCTTATTGCACATCACCCTTTACTGAACTCACTACAAACCAATCCAACAGGTTGACGCCTACACCAGTAAACATGTGAATTCCCATACGTGTATCTGCTAAACAGTGGAGTGCCAACTCACCTGAGAGGAGTAAGACTGGACCTATCTTTTGTAAACTCGGCTGTAATGGAGCAAGCAACATGGAAGTTCCATGAAACCCTCAAGTGATCATATGACCATTGAAATTGGCCTATGACTCAAAACAACTGCCTCCCATACCCCTCACCCTGAGAGATGAAGCCCCAAGTTTGCCAGCTGGGTGGTCTTTAAAGCCACCATGATGAGATGTCCATGAACTACCTGGAAAACCCGTCCAATGACAGAGCTGAATTCATAGGTAAACTTAGAAAAGCAGCAAATACCTCCATGCCAAGGCTCAAACAATTCCAGGACCAACCACAAGGATGCATGGTATTGTGAGGAAAGTACTGAGTGACATGCTGACTGGTTGTTGTCTAGTTTATTACTTATTTATGTACAGAATATTCACAGAGGTTAATGGCTGGTGCAAGCTGCAGTGTAGTTACAAATCTCTGACAAATTGAAATGGGGATTACATTTGGCCGTCTGTGTTTCTTCACAGACAGAAACATACATTTTGTATCAAAGCGTATGTATGTTTCTGTCAGTGTTTGTATGTTTCTGTCAGTTAAACATTACAAGTACATAATCAGACAGCTTGCATAACAGTGCATACAGTGGTGATGATAAATGAAATGTGACAATAATGGTTACAGAGAAATATGTATAAAAGTCATATGGGAGAAGTTGTGTATCTTTGACCACGTGTTATTCTTGCTAGGTGACTCATGGAAGAGAAAGTTCATCTTGGTTGTTGGTCTGCTGGTGGGCCAGACATGTGGATGGTAAAGGTACTAGATGATTCACTGCAGGTGTCTAAAAATTAGCAGTGGTCACTCGTCTCCTCTGGGGGCCCCTGCATGGTTGAAGAGTTTCTTGTCTCTCAGGGCGGGTGGCATTCTGAAGGACGATGTCAGGTGATCCTTCAGTCTTCTGCTTGATGATGTCGTCCATCATGAACTAGAGGACAGCATCTAGGAAGGTTGTTTCCTCCTGGGGAACCGTGCCTCTGGATCACAGGCATGAACAGTGGTCGGCATGTGGAGGAGGCGGCGAGGGCTTCGTTAGCATGGTCTGTCATCTCCATGGGTCGGACATCTCTTGTCGGCCTCTTCAAGTCACCCCGGGGTCACCAGTGTGAGGAAGATACTGAGTGACATGCCAACTGGCTCTTGTCTAGTTCATTACTTATTTATGTACAGAATATTCACAGAGGTTATCGGCTGATGCGAGCCGCAGTGTAGTTACAAATCTCTGACAAATTGAAACAGGGATTAAGTTTGGCCGTCTGTGTTTCTTCACAGACAGAAACATACATACAATTTGATACAGAAGATTCAGTTGAAAATTACAAGTACATGATTGGAGAGCTTGCATAGCAATGCATACAGTGGTGATCATAAATGAAATGTGACAATAATGGTTACAGAGAAATATATGTATAAAAGTCATATGGGGAAGTTGTGTTTCTTTGGCCACGTGGTCTCGCCACTTGACTCATGGAAGAAAAGTTCATCTTGGTTTTTGGTCTGCTGGCGGGCCACACATATGGCTGGTATAATATTACTGTGAAAGAGTCAGAGAACTCAAGGCCAGAGTCAACAGAGACAGAAAATTCTTTCGGCAAAATCCATCAGATGACAGCTGGGGGCTGTCCAACAATGCTTCCATCCTACAAGCCGAACTAATGGCAATCTTCAAAGCCTTAGAAAACTCCTTCTGAAAAGAAGGGCGTACAACAGTGCCCACCAACTCCAAGAGAACAATCCTCACACTCAAAGCAACCAAGCCAGAAGAAAATGTGACATTGACATCAGCAATCAAATCAGTGGCCAAGTCACATCAAGCTGTTGGCAGAAGGGTCATCCTCAACTGGATACCTGGTTATGTGGAATTCCAGGGAAATGAAGAGGCCAACACCCTAGCCAAAAGTGCTCCCAGCTGCAGTACAGTGAGCATAAAGACACAATCATCGCTCTTGTCACTAAAAGAATTGCAATGATATGCCTGACTTTAAGAAGAAAGTGAAGTGCGATGGCACTGTTTACAAAGTCAAAGAAACTCCAAGTGGTACGTGGACATCACAAATCTCAAGCCCATGACATCACAATGCAAACTACCAGAAAACTCTGTCATCACACACAGGGTAAGGCTAGGACATCTATGCAGCTGGCACCTGATTGGGAATGATGACAGGCCATGCCAGCACTGTGACAGAGTTGTGAATCAGCCCCTAGCCCACTAACTACCGGACTGTCCAGAGACGCAGCCTCTCAGGACAAACCTCAATGAAAAGGAGCCAACATCGGCACAGATCACCAGACACATCTTGGGTGACATACGAACACATGGGAACCTCCTGATGTCCCAACCCCCTCCCAGGTAAAAGGATAGAAATTGGGACAGCAAAAGCTGCTCATCTCTATGCATGAAGATTTTTTTTCTCCCATGTAAAACAGCAAGTGGGACAGCAAAGGGTGCTCATTTCTGTTCATGAAGTTTTTTTTTTTATCAACACGGCCACCTTTCCCTCAAACACAAGCTCACTTCTTTTCCTTCTCAGCCCTCACCTTTTTCTCCAACTTATGGGTACCGTAAGGTTCAAATGGGTTGCAACACTGCCTGTCCCCCTCTTTCATCTTCACTAATTGCCAGAAAAGCACTGCTTTTTGTTTTTTCACAGATCAACACAGTTACGGGCTGGTCCAGGAGCAAGGACCCAAACCAGCACATGGCTGGTTTAATCTTAAACAACAACTACAACCACCCCTGCTGACATTCAAATCCTTTTCAAGGGCAGAATGACTACCGAAGCGCAGGATAATACATGAACTTTGGACAGCTGCTTTTAATTTACCTGCTAAAACGAAGAAACTTATATGCCAATTTGAAAAGGCAACATATAAGCTCAACGGCATGCAGAATGCCATTCTTTTCAACAAAGTATGCCTAAAAGAGGGTCTCCTTTCGAGATATTATTATTATTATAAAACTATTATTATTATTATTATTATTATTATTATTATTATTATTATTATTATTATTATTATTATTCTGATGAACCCTATTCATGTGTTACAGGACATTGACTTGAAATTCTATCTTCCCAAGAATAAGGAGCTGATTTGAAAGAAATCACAGAAGATGATAGGAATTATAGAAAGAACAGATCAGTTGTCAGAAAACAAAGATAAATTAAACTAAGATAAAAATATTATTACACTGTTTAAGGTACAAGGAGAAATGTTTTAGGGTAGTAATGTACTGTACCTCAGCTTGAACTTCTGATATTTTAATTGCACAACATCCACAAGGAGACCGTTCCACTGTCCAACTGTGACAGGAGAATTTGAAATTTTAACATTTTCAGCTCCAAAACGCCATATGCCAACTTACGAATGCTAATGCATTCGTAAGTTGGCGGATCAAGAAAGTTAGCATATGGATCAAGAAACATCATAGATGGACGCCTGTGTCAACATCATAAATTCTATTGAATGGAAGATTTTTATTGGGGGACTGATATTAACTCTAAGGTATTTATATATGCCTTCAATTCAAAGAGCAACATAGGAGGAACAATAATAAAAATAAAGACGAGACAGGAGGAGACACTCATAAATTTAAATATTTCTCAGACGGGTAATTTTCTTTAATTTGATGACAGCATTATTTCGGGATGACTTTCTCTTGGCGAAGGTATGTAAAAAAAATCCACTGCCAGTATTTAATCCATCATTATAGCCGTGCAGATGTTGAGAGAGAGAGACAGAAAAAGCTAAGTATACCTTAGTTTAACCAGACCACTGAGCTGATTAAAAGCTCTCCTAGGGCTGGCCCGAAGGATTAGACTGAGAGAGAGAGAGAGAGAGAGAGAGAGAGAGAGAGAGAGAGAGAGAGAGAGAGAGAGAGAGAGAGAGATTGAATTCCAACCGCCAATGGATATGTATTCGAGAAATTCGGAGATAGTTTGGGGAAGTTGGTGCTCGTTCTTGGCATCTTCCCAGTTCTGCAACTTGGGATTCTGTGCTCCAGCATTCGCGCTCTGAATAGTTGTGGCACTGACGAGTCTGCTGGAATAGTTTGCTTGATAGTTAGCTCAATAATTCTGAATTCACTCCCTGTTTCTCACACTGCAACAGGTTGTAAATGACTGATTTATATTTTTCCAGTGGGAACAATATCATTGCTAGTTGATACTGCATTTTAAATTTGCCGAGGTAAATTTGCACTTGAAACTAGGCAAATGATCGTTGTTAATTACAGAAGAATTGGACTAAAATTAACTTATCTACATATTTCTGTAGGGGCTAATGACAAGAGAGGCTGAATACGGGTTGGATGACGGAAAACCTCAATGGGTAGTTGAACAGATGCACTTCCCTTATATCAGCTGGTAATTATCATAATGAGCATAGGGATTGTACTCACAAGCCAAAACCTCATGAAAATGATTACCGATCTAATGCGAAAACGAACACCAAAATGGAATAAAAATTAGGCAGGGCACCGTCCGGAAAACAGTAACCCCAGCCAAGAGTTAAGCAAAAGAGAGAAGAAGAAGAAAAAGAAGACTGTTCCTAAAAGTTACAATGAACAAGTAACCCTAAAGGAAAGTGTTACAGCAACAACAACAGAAGGAAGACAAAAAGAAGACTGAAACGGGGGCATTGTAATCTAGAGATTATATTATCCTCTGCTATAACCACAAACATGTCTGCTACAAATTGTTAGTTCTAGATTCTTCTTAGACGTGTTTTTAGACGCGCTGTTCAGGACATCCCTTTGTTAGTGGATTTCCTTCTGCGTGGTGTAAATTGCTTTTGTGGTTTTGAAAGATTTTCTTCACTCGGTTTGATATTTCCGTTTTGTCTGTAACACGACGCTCGTTTTCATCGCGTGAAATGTGACTTTTTTGGTTTCATTTGGATTTTTTTTAGTTCTTTTAGTATTTATGGTGACTTAAAAGGCTTTCTTGAATTTATTACCTCTCGGTTTTGTTTAGCAAATGCTTCATGCACATAAATGCAAACATGAGCATCCTAACGAGCGCATGCGTACACATACTGTACATGTATATATATGAAACATATCCATATACATATATATATAAGAAATTATATATATATATATATATATATATATATATATATATATATATATATATATATATATATATATATATATATATATATATATATATAAATATAAGTTGAAGGCGTTGCTTTAAACCTGACGAATAGCAGCGAGTTTGGGAAGGACAAATCCGTTTTTTCCCTTTTATTCTACTTTATTTAGCTGACGTTTCAGGACCATCTGTCCCATTTTCAAAGCTATAAATTGAAGAATACCAGTTAAAAACAAACTCAGGCTTAAAACGGTGGATTTTCATAAAATAACAAAAGTATAAAACGAAACATGATGTAAAGGAACGAAGTTTGCCGAGTAGTACCGAGGGTAAAAACCGAGTGACAATCAGGCCCTGTTTGGTCCCAACTGAAACTCACGAGAGGTGAAGAAGCGATGACGTGGTCTGAGCTTCAACTGGGGAACTAGCTTTTGATGAAGAGTGATTCCAGTATTGAAAATTAATGGTAGCACGATCTCTTACGCATGAGAATTCCGGGGTTGATCATTTCACACCCGTTCGATAACTTAAGCTAGGATGAGTCTAATCTCACCTTCAACAACCTAGAGTAGAGTCCACGTACTTCCCCAGGTCACATCTGGGGCAATTAAACAGATAAATGACTCCCGAGGTGATCAAAGGGTAAAAAGTCTTTCTTTATATTTAAACAAGGACGCAATCGTCATTGAGTTACTAGGTATTAATTTAAGTTCAACTGTTTGTCGTAAGTCCTGGGAAAAACGTTTATCGTAAATTAGCTGAAAATTGCATAAAATGATAGTCTAGGAACTGTTGGTGTTGCAAATTTTGGGCGAAAATATTTAAAATATTATATATATATATATATATATATATATATATATATATATATATATATATATATATATATATATATATATATATATATATATATATATATATATATATATATATATATATATATATATATATATATATATATATATATATATATATATATATATATGTATATATATATATATATATATATACATACATACATACATATACTCGTATATATATATATATATATATATATATATATATATATATATATATATATATATATATATATATATATATATATATATATATATATATTTAAGTACACACACACACACACACATATATATATATATATATATATATATATATATATATATATATATATATATATATGTTTAAAACGGACAGTATTTATAATAATATTATTGGCATATAACATTTTCATTCAAATAAACTAATTATACCAACAGAGCCTACTTGTAAAGCCTCTTTATACTTTACTTTTTCTCGCGTAATCTCGTTAAGAGAATTTTTAAATAATTTTACTTAAAACTCTGTCAAGCAGTTTTTAGACTCATATTATAGTGAATGATTTGAAATTCTAATACTGTTTTAGTTTTTCATATTCACTTTAAGCTTAAGCTTGCTGTATATAATAATAATTTATCTTGGTTTTACATCATACTGCCATTAAAAAATTATTCTTTCAATCAACAGCATCTTACGAATATGGTTATATGCATAATATTCTTATTTATTAAAGGGATAGTGCTGATAACAGAAGTAATTGATATGGCAGTAAAGATTCTTCTTTTTCACAAACAAGATGGCGTGAAATTAATTGTAGGGATTTACTGCCTCTGTGACAGCTATTGCCTTAAGAGCTTCTGCCAGAGATATATCTCTTTTCGACAGAGTGGTTCGTGGTGGCAGGTTTCCGTTCCTTAACACTATCAGTTATGACTTGGACCACCGACGGGTGGTCTCTTGTTTGCAAATTTTTCATAACTTGTATTTTGACAGAGAACCTTCGCAATCACAATTGATCCCCGATTCTTTTTTCGTGCCGAGAGCGACCACATTTGCTGGACAGCAGAAGAACCGATATGCAATAAATGTTTTACCTCGCTGTCGAACTTCTCAGTTCCAGAGGTCCTTCATTCCTAACACAATTGGACTGTGGAACAGCCTCCCTGAGGATGTTAAGCAATTAGAACCTCAGAAGTTCAAGCGAAGAAGCAATGCAATTCACATTGCATTTAAATAATGTATTCACATTTTTAGGTATCTGTTAATTAATTAATTTATCATTTTCCTTTTTTAATAAATTATCTCCTCTTTCTATATTTCCTGTAACTTCTTCCAGATTCTCTGGTAGTTTAAATTTTAAGTCAATGGCCCCATAGGACTCGTTCCATATGAATTGGATTTCTCTTCTGAATAATAATAATAATAATAATAATAATAATAATAATAATAATAATAATAATAATAATAATAATAATAATAATAACAACAACTTACGGCAATCTGAAATGCTTTGCTTGTGTTATGTTAAGGTTTGTTACATTACATCTGAATTAATCCCAACACCCCAAAATACAATAAAAAAAGGAACGCAAAATTCTTTTCCAAATCTGAAAAGGGATTTTTCTATAACGTGATGAAGGCTGTGACGATAAAAACCATAAATTTAGTACATTACAATCAAGTTCCTCACAGAAGTGAAGATATATATTTATATGCGAGTGTGATGTGATAATGTTCTTAAAATACAAATAATTTTAACTCGGGTAAATAGAGAAAAGAACACGGTTATTTACTTCAACAACCCAGTATGAAAAAAAATAAACTATAAGCATTTAAGCTTAATTTTAAAATCAGTAAAATGCAAGAGATTTTCTTTATCTTTTGCTGCAACATTTTCCCTCTGCTCTGTTCCCATGTCTCCTGCCATTTTCTGGGCGAGCGTCAAGAGCAAATTTCCTCTTAAAAGGAGACTAATTAAGGGGCCATTCCGGCTTGTTTTGCTCTTCAAAAATGCCGATGCAGATTCTCAGCTTTTTGGGTCGAACGCAGAATTCTCGAGGAATTCCCTGTCAGTGACAGAGTCCCCCCCCCCCCCTCCCCTCCCTCCCCCCACCCCTTCTCTCTCTCTCTCTCTCTCTCTCTCTCTCTCTCTCTCTCTCTCTCTCGCCGAGGCACAAATTAAGCTGCTTTGCTTCATCTCCCTGAGACCCTGCTTACTACTGAGGGACTGATATATCTTCCAGTGTTGCCTTCTTGCATTCAACAATTTTGACTTGAAAATCTCACGGAATCTCATTTTCCCCTTATATAAATTATAAATGTTCGTGCAGAAAGCTATTGTTAATCATATAAACTTTTATGCATCCAAGTAATCGTCTGTCAATTTATGGCTACCGATTCTCTCTGGATGAGTCAAGTAATATTAATACCAATTTGCAAAGGTGGAGATGATACAATAACAAAACGAGGTATGGAAGCACAACATTAATCAGTATACCAGGCCAGAAACTCCAAGAAAATGGGAAGTATGTGATGTCCATGAAATGAAAAAGAACGACATTAAAGATTTAATGTGTAATAAAGAAGAATTTCCTGAAGGCGATGTTGTGTCAACGTGGGAATGAAAGAAAAGTGTTGTGCCTTTTTGGGTATTTGCAAACTGTGGAGCGAGTGTTGCGGAAAGATAAACAAAGGGTATTAAATATAAGAAGAGTGGTGTAAATGCAGTGTGGAATGGTTAATGCTTGCAAGTGGTACAGTACTGACTGGGATAGTGAAAAGAAACTCCAAAAATTTGTGAAAGAAGCAGAGAAAGTGCTGAAGAGGTCAGCATATTTGAAAATATGGAACAGTGTGTCTTGAGAGAGGTTAGCTAAATGAGTGTTTAATCAGACGTGTTAGGAAGGGGGAGGAGGAGGAGGAGGAGGAGGAACGGCCCCAACATCCAACAATCCTCATAATGTTTGTAAGACACAGAAGAGAAGGGTAAAGTGCGAATGGGCATCACACACTGTTGAGCAGCTTCATTTGGAGATGCATAAGACTCTAAAGAAGTGAATTTTTCAGCACAAATGGTTCATCTGCAAATCAAGGATTAGCCCTGTAAAGGAGCATTGGCATTTGTCTTGTTTTTCCAAGTTTAATAAAATGCCTATACAGTATATATATATGTATCTATGTATATATACATATATATTTATACACACACACATAATATATATATATATATATATATATATATATATATATATATATATATATATATATACATATACATATATATATATATATATATATATATATATATATATATATACATATACATACATATATATATATATATATATATATATATATATATATATATATATATATATACATATATAAATATATTGTACAGTTGCATGTATACAAGTGTACATATACATAACAAATTGATAACATTTATCATCATAAGGTTCTTTCTTACTACTACTACTACTACTACTACTACTACTACTACTACTACTACTACTACTACTACTACTAATAATAATAATAATAATAATAATAATAATAATAATAATAATAATAATAATCTCCCAAAGTGGAGATGAATATCAAGTGACAGCGTCTGTGTGCAAGCATCAGAAATTAGGCAGATTGAAGGAAGAGGATTTTAATATACAAAATACATCGTTAATCACCGTTTCACTGATCTGTAATTTTAATGGACGGATAACGGAAAAATAAAAACTCATTGAATGACATCTGTAATTGAGTTCCGTCATTGTGATGGTAATTCGGCGTCCTAGCGAATATATAATGAAGTGAGTAGATTGAAAAGGTTTCATATTATCAGAATCGCATATTGCTTTGGAATATATATGTATGTATATATATATATATATATATATATATATATATATATATATATATATATATATATATATATATATATATATATATATATATATATATATATATACAATGATAATATATATATGTACACACACACACATAATATATATATACGTCTTGGTTCACTAAAGATCCCATCCACAGCAACTCGCTGCTGCCTACCTGTTAGGAAAACTTGAAGTAATCCCAAGACATATAGAGTTTAGTAACCATCGAAGATAACACACTAGAAACTTTTTTTGAGGAACAAAGGGAAGAATCCATTAGGACTTCCTCTACCCCAGCTATCAAGATTATCCAGAATTTTCTTAGCATCCTTGGAGTGAAATGCAGATTTTGTAAGGATAGGTTCAGGGACATCCCTAGCTAATTGCTTAGCTCCAAAAGCTCGATGAAACAGTGCAGCCTTTCCTCTAGGGACAGTAACCAATCTACCATCATCTGTTAGTAGTGGTGGAATGGAAGACAAGCCTCACCCAATTTAGTCCACCACAGATGAGGCTGAGTAATTCCTTTAAGTTTCCTCTTCAAGGAATCATTGTAATTTCTCTCAGCTGTATGGTCAATTCTATTCGTGGTAAGGAAAGACATAAAAAATGGTGTAATTTTCAATTGAACGATTTTGTCTCAGTGTGTTGAATTTGGTCTGTTTGTCATGGTAGTCTCCTCTACATGGCTGGTCATTTGTCATAAATTTGATGCCCTTTCTAGGGATGTAACTTATTAAAATAGCAATCAGCATTTCATTTAGCTTCTTTTTGGGATCAGGTCTAATATAGCAACTGAAATATTAAGTGACTGACAAGCTTCAATAGTGGGATCCCAATTGGCTCTTAGCCAGACCGTTTTTCCAATGGTGGAATTAGGAATATATTGATTGACAGATATGTCCATCTCAATGGCACAGTGATCAGAAGTGCCTATATATTCACAGACCTTGGACTTTACAATAGCTGGAACATCTGTGAATATGAGGTCTAATCTATTACCAGTTATGTGCACGGGTTCCTCAGTTAGCTGAACAAATCGGAGGATACAAAGAACTCAAGAGCAGACCGGCCATGCTGATCTGTGGAATTTGAACTTAGCCACTCACTGTGCTTTGCATTACAGTCTCCACAAATAACAAATGAAGCTGTAGAACCCTGTGCCTGAGCCACATTAATCCTTTCCTTACAGTCTCCTGTGCCTGGGTCATACTAATCCTTTCCAAAAGACAGTCATATATAGAATCGTCGATTTGTGGATTGCAGTTAACAGCAAATACATAAACACAGTAGAACTTACTGAAAATTTTAAAACAAAGGACTTCATCGCAACTACTATCGAAATTTTTCACACAATAAATAGGTCGTTCAGACTTAGTGTATACAGCCATACCTTGCGCATGTGGGATGCTACGATGATAAATAAAACCAGGGCCATCAAATCCCACGATTAACAGACTTGACCTTTGACTTGTAGTAACTTACAAGTCTCTCAGATAAAAACATCAAATCGTAGTTACAGTTACAACTCTGGAGATCGAGAAATCTTGACCTTAGGGCCCGAATATTTGAGTAAAGTATTTTGCAATTTTTCTAACTGTAATAAATAATAGGACCAGGGTTCAGCTCAACGTCTCCCAAAAGAATTAAAAATAACATAAAATCAGTATCAAAACTAATAAATAAGACTCATAACAGTAATATTGCAAAAATCAACAGAATAAATAACAATGCCAACAACAACAGTATTTACATTATTTACAAAAATTCTGTTGGGAATGTAAATAAACGTCACCATAAGTCATTGAAAAAAATGCCAGAAGCAACTGGTAAAGATGGTGGGGCCGGCACACCTTGTAAGGCAAAAGAAATCAGCCAGGTTTGCAACAACAACTGGGGAAGGACATTCAGGATGGATTTAGAAATGAAACACACAGAAGGAAAAGATTAGGTAAAGTCGAAGGCACTTTCCTGATATTCCATCTAAAACTTTTGCTTTCTGATCAGACTGTCCTACACATTTTTCGATAAAACAGGAAAATTAACAAAAAAGAGGATATATTCCTGATTGTACCCTCAGGCAAGGGAACTCAAACCCAAGACCATGGAAGCCCACGGTACAGTGGCTATGGCACACTCCAAGGTTGGAGAACAAAATTTATATTCAGAGTAGCCTTCCCTTAGAAGGGTTACCTCCCAAGGCTAAAGAGCCCCTTCTACCCATTGGTTTAATTTTGGGGTGTCCTTCTCCTAAAAGAGTTGCCTGCCAAGGCTAAAGAGTCTTTTCTACCCTAACTCGTGTAAGCAGGGACGTCACACCCTGAAGTGAATGTTGTAAAGAAAAGCCACATTAACCCACTACCCATGTCTGACTGTAGTGTGGACGTATTCCAAGACACATCACTGTTGTCTCTTCATAACAAAAGTAAGACGCTCAGTTCTTACATGATCATTCTTATAATTTATTTATTCTTTTCGTGCGTCCCTCCTAAATTATTGTCAATGTTTACCGCTATCTTTTTCCTGTCTTTTATGTTTTACAGTTTTCTTTACAAGTTAGCAGCATTTCAAGCCACTTTATGTGGACTTCATACCCTTGAAATAATATTAGTAATAATAAAAATGAGTGAAAACCCAGAATATAAGCAGGATGTTCTGCTTCTGGATTATTGATTATTTCATCGGCTGGGCAATTATCATGATTTGTTTCAAGATTTTGTGTCTTTTCTGATCAACCACACTCGGGAGTTGTAAAAATCTGCAGGAACGACACTCAGCATATCACTCACCGTCACTAACTGTCATGTTCGTTTTCCTTTTCCTTCTTATTTTAAATTTTCAGCTGAAAAATCTATTGGGCAGAGTCAGCAGACAATAAAACTAAAAGGGAAATCAGCCTGCAGAGAGAGAGAGAGAGAGAGAGAGAGAGAGAGAGAGAGAGAGAGAGAGAGAGAGAGAGAGAGAGAGAGACTAAAGGAAAAGGTGATAATAAATAAATGTGGAGGGACAGAATATAAAACCGACAGGAAAGAAATTCAGGAGTGGTTAGCAGAAAGTAGGAATGAATGAGCTCCTAGGCCAAGTATTTGGAGATCAGAAGATTCCACGACTGCACAAGGAAAACTAATCCAGATTTTAGTTGTGACCCAGACAAAACTCCTAGCAAACCGAGTAATATTAAACCTGATGCTCGAAAACATCACACTGTTAGCAGCAGCAGCAGCCTGCCAAGTGTTGCGAGCAAAACCAGACAGATCAGGTAAAGATGAGCGCAGAGGATGTTTGTTGTTGTGGTACATTTTATATAACATGCAACAAGGCCGAATATATTTGTAAATAACCACTAGGAAATTCCTGAAGCTGAACCAAGTAAGCAACTCTGGGAAAACATATGGAGCAATCTGGTATCAACAACAAACATGCAACATGGCTCCAGGAAGTCAAGGTGGAAGAAATGGGGGGAATAAAACAAAGATTCACCGAGATCACGACAGACACAGTCAGACACCAACTAAAGAAAATGCCCAACTGGAATGCCCCAGGTCCTGATGAAGTCCATGGATACTGGCTCAAAAACTTCATAGGCCCTACACCCATGAATAGCAGAACAACTCCAGCATTGTATCACAAACCACCATGTGCCCAAATGGATGACCACAGGGAGAACATCCTTAGTACAGAAAGACAAGAACGAGGGAAATATAGCAAGTAACTACAGACCTATCACTTGCCTACCAATACAGAAAGACGAGAACAAGGGAAACATAGCAAGTAACTACAGACCTATCACCTGCCTACCAATAATATGGAAGTTACTGACAGGTTTCATCAGTGAAAGGCTACACAACTACCTAAAGGATATAGACACCATCCCCCACCAACAGAAAGGCTGCAGAAGGAAGTGCAGGGGTACAAAAGACCAGTTTCTTATAGACAAAATGGCAATGAAGAATAGCAAGAGAAGGAGAACCAACCTAAGCATGGTATGGATTGACTACAAGAAAGCCTTCAACATGATACCTCACACGTGGCTAAAAGAATGCCTGAAAATATATGGGGCAGAGGAAAACTCCATCAGCTTCCTAAAAATTACAATGAGCAACTGGAATACAGTATTTACAAGCTCTGGGCTAAGACTAGCAGAGGTTAACATCAGGAGAGGGATCTTTCAAGGCGACTCACTGTCCCCACTACTCTTCGTAGTAGCTATGATTACCATGACAAAAGTACTGCAGATGATGGATGTTGGATACCCACTCAAGAAAGGAGGCAACATAATTAACCATCTGATGTTCATGGACAACAAGCTGTATGGTAAGAGCATCAAGGAAATAGATATCCTAATCCAGACAGTAAGGATTGTAACTAGGGACATCAGGATGGAGTTTGGAATAGAAAAATGCACCTTGGTCAAATACAAAAAGGCATAGTGACAAGGACTGAAGGGATAAAGCTACCAGAAGGGAATAGCATCAAACACATATATGAGACAGGATACAAATACCTGGGAATAATAGAATGAGAGGATATAAAACACCAAGAGATGAAGGACACAATCGGGAAAGGATATATGCAGAGACTTAAGGTGATACCTAAGTCAAAGCTCAACACCGGAAAGATGATGAAAGCCATAAACACAGGAGTAGTGAAGTGGACGAAGGCTGAACTCCTCAGTACAGACCAGAAAACTAAGAAACACATGACAATACACAAAGCGCTACACCCAAGAGCAAATACAGACAGACTATACATAACACAAAAGGAAGGAGGGAGAGGGCTGCTAAGCATAGAGGACTGCGGCAACATCGAAAGCAGAGCACTGGGGCAATATCTGAAAACCAGAGAAGACTAATGGGGTGAAGGACTGATCAAAGTAGATGAAGACCCAGAAATATACAGAGACAGGAGAATGAAAAACAGAACAGAGGAATGGCACAACAAACCAATGCATGGACAGTACATGAGACATACTAAAGAACTGGCTAGCAATGAAACATGGCAGTGGTTACAGAGGGGGAGAACTCAAGAAGGAAACAGAAGGAATGCTAACAGCAGCACAAGATTAGGCCCTAGGAACCAGATATGTCCAAAGAACAATAGATGGAAATAACATCTTACCCATATGCAGGAAGTGCAATATGAAAGATGAGACCATAAACCACATAGCAAGCGAATGTCCGGCGCTTGCACAAAACCAGTAAAAAAAGAGGCATAATTCAGTAGCAAAATCCCTCCACTGGAGCCTGTGCAAGAAACACCAGCTAGAATGCAGTAATAAGTGGTACGAACACCAACCTGAGGGAGTGATAGAAAACAATCAAGCAAAGATCCTCTGGGACTATGGTATAAGAACAGATAGGGTGATACATGCCAATAGAGCAGACTTGACGTTGATTGACAAAATCAAGAAGTGTCACTCATTGATGTCGCAATACCATGGGACTCCAGAGTAGATGAGAAAGAAAAAGAAAAAAAAAAATGGTACGTATCAAGACCTGAAAATCGAAATAAGAAGGATATGGGATATGCCAGCGGAAATTGTACCCATAATCATAGGAACACTAGGCACGATCCCAAGATCCCTTAAAAAGAATGTGGAAAAACTAGATGCTGAAGCAGATCCAGGACTCATGCAGAAGAGTGTGCTACTAGAAACAGTGCACATAGTGAGAAAGTGATGGACTCCTAAGGAGGCAGGATGCAACCCGGAACCCCACACTATCAAAACCCCCCTTTGAATAGGATGGCTGTGATAGAAAAAAAAAATAATAAAGTATTCATGGTAACGTTTACTTATATTTTACTCACTACATGTAACTACAAAGGGATCTGCAATGAAAAGCATACATAAAAACCGTTCTGACTTTGCAATATTAATTGAAGCTGTCACTGATGTGCAAATTTCAACAGAGATTTTATTGAAGAGCATTCGCTTATTGCTTTCTGTCTGATGGCGATTTCCTTCATTGCTATAAATATTCGATGTAATACTGAATCTGTTACATCGATGGCAGTTTTAAACAATCAACAGTTGGGAGAAAAGTGGAAAGAATGAAACAAAAATATTGATTTAGAGTATAATGATTTTCACAACGCTACTAAAAAGAAAAGACAAGTAATTGTATGTAAATGTCATTATTTTACAGTTATAAGATTAAAATTCAATGTTGCTGTTTTTGTTTTGAGTTAATCGGGGTAGGGGTAGGTGCCAGCACGGGCTCTTGCTCCCTGAGCAGCCCGTCAGTCATGTGGATTCTGAGCAGAAATTCGATAAATGAACATAAAGGCCCATTTGAATGGGGATCTCATAAGAGCAAATACTTACTGGACGGGGAACCTGGTGTCTCTTCCAGCCCAGGTCTGAAGAAAGCATGAAGTAGGAAGGTTATACAAGTCAGTAAGAATAAAAATAGAAAGGCAACTCTCAGAGTCTGGCAGTAGACGGAAAATAAACAGTCGGTGAGCCGTCTCAGCCCAAGAGAATAACAGATTTCCACTGAGTAGATGTGAGAAGCTTAATTTGACAAGAAATGAAATCTTAATGGTGGAAATTCTTATATTCCTCTTAATGGTCCAGATTAAGGAGGCCGCATGAAAGCACACACTCTCTTACACAACTGCAGGCAGTAGAATATACGTAGAATTGAACACAGAATTTAGGTCAAAGGCCAAGCGCTGGGACCTATGAGGTTATTCAGCACTAAAACGGAAGTTGACAGTGAAAAGGTATGAAAGTTGTAACATGAGGAAAACCTCAAAGCAGTTGCACTATGAAACAGTTGTTAGGAAAGGGTGGAACGGAAGATGGAAGAAAGAGAATATGAACAGAGGTAAAGTAAAGAGAATGAAAGGGGTTGCAGTAGGAGCCGAAGGAAAGCTGCAAAGAACCTTAAGTAATACCTACAGTGTACGGCATGAGGTGCACTGACGGAACTAGCCCCCTACGGAAGAACCAGCCAAACGAAACCGGTTATCATGGGAACCGATGGTCCCACTTTGAAATAAATTCCATGGAATTTTGGGGATTCCGCTTAGTCTTTTATTCATTTATTTAATTTAACACATGAAATTTATGGAGAATTTATTCATACCTGTTTCCTTCCTATGAATACAAATGTAAAAATTATTCTCTATACCCACTGCAATATATTTGAAGGTAGTTGCAAATATTGATTTATAGCAACTTGTCGTAAATAACTATCAAAGATGTTGGTCAAACCGTATAAGAAAAAGCACGAGAGACTGAATGGTTTACACTTGGGATATTTCATCGAAATATCATCCTTTTGTGGAGTTACCAGTTTTTTTGTGTCAAGTTACTGGTTGCTCCTAAGAGCAAGAACCGTGCCATCATAAAGCCATATTAATATTAAAAAAAAAAAAATTAAATCTAGGAAGTAATGACAAAAATAGAGTTCAGCCAAAAAAAAAAAGAAAAAAAAAATCAGGTGCGATAAGTAGTGTAAAATTATTATCAAGAAGTGACCGAAAGCAACAACGCTGCTGAAGTTAATCTGCAAGTGAACAAAAAGGAAAAAGAAAATTCCGGAACGTGGAAAAATAATATATACAAGGAATAACCGATAGGTTGAACCTCGAGTTCCTGATTTCCATCCGAAATAAATGACCGAAAATAGGTATAAGGGCCATGGAATAAAAACCAGTGGACCAATTCCTGAGCGCTCAGGGAAGTACAGGACCCAACGGAATTGTCGTCACAACTTTTGAAAATAAGTAAAGCTGAAGCATTGAAGAGAGTTTCGACAAACAAGTCAAAATCACAAAAACAGTCCTCTGGTCGTCATCAGTTCTCGATCGGGAATTTATTCGTAGGCAAAAAATAATACTTTCATATGTATCTTTATTCATGATTTTTTTACTAACTTTTATTTTACTAATGTTAGTTTATTTCCTAGTAATAAGTCTAGTATACACACACATACACACAGTATATATATATATATATATATATATATATATATATATATATATATATATGTGTGTGTGTGTGTGTGTGTGTGTGTGTGTGTGTGTATGTGTGTGTATAGTTCCCCTGTTCTTGCACCCTATCATCATCCGATTTATTTATTCCAGAATGCCTACATGAACTAACTGCACTCAATATACCTCGCCCCCTCAAACATTCATTATTCTACTTCCCACCTTTTGAGAGCTTCAGACTCTCACAGCAGTTCGTGCAGTGTCACCGCACCATTCCCAGTCGAAGCTGAGTCATCACACACGTCAGTTATTCCACCCACCTTTATCAAGATCATCTTCACATAACTATTCAGTATTACTGTTAATATTTTGTTTCAATCAAAAGAATCTTTGTGCCGAGTATTAAATATAGTTTTCGTTATGCGGATATAATCTGGCTCAGATTATCAGCTAAATTAATGAATATTTTGTAAACGATCATAACAAGAGAGTTTAACTGAGATCCTGAATGCTGAGTCTATTCGCTCACTATCGTCACCTGTGAAGTTTCTATTCGTGCTAAGAAATTTATTATGGTCATCTTCAAGCGGTGCATGTTCAGAGAGTGAAAAGCAAAACGAGGAAACAAATGGTCTAAAAAAAATAGTCGCAAGTCGCAGAAAGCTGCTTCAGCGCATCATAAGTGACCCAGAAAGTAAAACTTCTGTTATTACAAAACTTTGCAAATTTTCCATTTATATGCAAACTAGACCAAACCTTGAAAACACATTATTGCGTCATTCATTAGATGTTTCAGTGGGAGTCTGAACAGATTAATGCCCTAAATCTCCTTCCCTCCTCCTTGATATAGACTCGGCACTTGGGAGAAGACTTCTAGGCGGTTTGGGAAACAATCACATCATTATATGAATACACAAGCACATGGCTGACGTGCTAAAGAGACTTACCTTGAAATACCTTCAATAAGGAGCCACATCCAGCATCTCTGGGGGATTGATTAGAGATTGCAGACTCTCTTAAGTATCTGATATTTGTGTTTATACTCTAATGCCAGACTGAATTTCCATAAACTTATTTGAGGCACATCATGCTATTTCAAACAAGCTATTTGAAATTCAAATCTAATAATAGATTTTCCAGTTAAAAATAGTATAACTACTATGTAATATACTGTATATATATATTATATATATTGTATATATAGGCTATATATACAGTATATTATATATATATATATATATATATATATATATATATATATATATATATATATATATTATTTGTATATGTGTACGTGCATATATATGTGTGTGTATATATATATTTATATATATATATATATATATATATATATATATATATATATATATATATATATATATATATATATATAATATATATATAATATATATATATATATATATAATATATATATATATATATATATATATATATATATATATATATATATATATATATATATAATATATATATATATATATATATATATATATATATATATATATATATTATACATATATATATATATATATATATATATATATATATATATATATATATATATATATATAAGATATTATTCCACAATCCTCGAATTTGAAAATTATACCATTAGGTAAAATGGCAAAAATCACTAATTATGTAAATTTTTACTTTAAATCACAACCGAAATATGGAGCTGAAAATGTGATTTTCCTTTATAGCCGACAATTACGCAGGACCCCAGTGGGAACCTGGGGTTTTTGGTGGGAAAAGTACAAAACAAGTGAAATACTAACCAACCTAACCTAACCCAGGAAACCGGGTCCTCACCTGGCTAGAAGGCCAGGTCCTTACCTGATCAGGGGTTGGGGTATTCACACCCCATGAACCCCCGCCACCTTGCATAACTTAGGACACAGGACACCAGGTCCTTAAATAAATAGTATGTGGCACCACTTTGACAATGTTAAAAGCCTTATCAGATTCAGAAGCTCAGAGGTATCACTAGAATGCAGGAATATCTTCCAGTGCTTCAATCGATTTGTGTTTTCCCATACTCAGAATCTCCAGCCTGTCACTGTGGTTCCTTATGATTACTAGGATATAAAGGGGGGATTCCAGCATCTTTAAAACTGCGTATTTGCTACCTCAGTGAACGTCAGAAATGTTCAAAGCACACCAAGGAAAATTTTTTTGTGAATTTTGTGATAAACCCGGAGTAATTTCGGAACGAGAGTGCCATGTCTGCACCAAGGGAGCCAACACTGACTGAATTCCAAAATCGCACTTGATTGGTGAAGCTTAGAATGCTCAAGCACCAACATCTCCAGGTGAAAATAACAAAAGACGTTTGAAATACGTTAGCCACCATTAACCTCAATGCACCGGGGCAAGAAAAAAAAATCGACCTGGGCTTTATTCTCTGGGACATCGAAACAAACAAAAAGCTTAGAAAAAGTCCTAGTAAATACTAACATTCATTGTTGCCATAGATTCTAGACTGCGATTCGTATAAAGCACGCTAAGATAACTTTAGAACAAAGCAGAAAACTCTAATGACATGAATTGATACTAAAGTAAAAGACACCATCACATCTATGGGATATTGTTACAAGATAAAGATACATTGATGATATAATCTACTGTTGGAATGTTATCAATTGGAGCTCTGGTCTTTAAAACTCCGTTTAGTTAATGAACAGTTAAATAAGACTTCTCCTGGTCAGCGAAAGTCAATGTTTTTGATTTAGTCACTCCTAAGTTAGAAAAGTCACTACAAAAATAGAAAACAATACTTCATCACTTACCGCATTTGAAAAGTCCTGCGCTCCGTATTTGAATTCTGCCTTTCTTGATGTTTTTGTAGCTGCGGTTTCTTTTGTTTTATTTCCTGTTGTCATTAGAATTTCTCTGCAACACCATGTGTTATCATGCGCCTCACATCATATATATATATATATAATATAAATATATATATATATATATATATATATATATATATATATATATATATATACATATATGTATATATATATAAACACATATACTGTATATATATATATATATATATATATATATATATATATATATATATACACACACATGCATGTATATACATACATACAGATACATATATATATATATATATATATATATATATATATATATATATATATATATATATATATATAGAATATAAGTGCTTTTGCTAGTAAAATTGTTGGTTTTGCAAGTGATCATTGTAATGTGTCAAACATTTTGATTAGTGTATTAATAATTAAATACACTAATCAAGAATCTTTACAGCTTACACTAATCACTCACAAAACCAACAATTTTACCAACACTTATTACTGCTGATCCTCACTTATTTTTACAACATTCACTTTCTAGCGCCTATTGTTATCTAGCACTACGCAAGAGCATCCAACAGTAAGCTTTACTTCGCTTTCGTAGTATCACACAGGGAAAGAAGAACCTCTGGCAACATCCTGAGTCTGCACGATCCACTAGTCTCATGTTTGTGTTACATTTGGTAACACTTTCAGACTCTGTGATCTCGTTGACGTCTGTGGGGATCAGCATTTCAGCTGAGGACCTTCAAAGGGTCATCTTTGAGAAGTAAAACTTGAAAAGGCTTAGAAGAATTAATTATATAAGTTATCGGCGGTTAGCCCAGAATATGAGCGAGTTCCCTTGTGGTACAGCGGTCCCCGCAAGGTGTCGGAAACCTTCGATTTCTGCTTTATATTCTTAATATCTGTCCTCACATTGGTCTTCTTTATCACTGTCATCTGGATATGCTTGGCTATTACTGTCATTTGGATATACATCATTATCAATGACATTTGGATATACTTGACTCACTGTCATTTGGATATATCTTACCATCACTGGATATACTTGAGGATTTCTGTCATTTGCGTGTACTTCACTATTACTGTCATTTGGATATTACTCACTATCACTAGATATACTTAATTATTACTGTCATTTGGATATACTTCACTATCACTATCATCTAGACATACTCGAGTATCACTGTCATTTGGATATACTTGCCTATTTATGTCGTTTGGATATAACTCACTATCACTGAATAAACTTATCAATGTCATATGGATATACTTCGCTATCACTGTCATCTCAACTCACTATCACTGGATATACTTATCACTGTCATTCGGATATACTTCACTATCACTGTCATCTGGATATACTTGAGTATCACTGTCATTTGGATATAATTCACTATTACTGTCATTTGGATAGACTTCACTGCTTCTGTCAGTAACTACGCCATTTAGATATAATTCACCATCACTAGATATACTTCACAATCACTGTCATCTGGATATACTCGAATATCACTGTCATCTGGATATACTTCACTATCACCGTCTCCTCTCTGATCACTGTAGTTCTAACGAGAGACACAGGGAACATGCCCTAAATGACTCACTCCTACGCGATCAAGCATACACTGAGGCGTGACGCCGAGTGTCTGTACCTTAACAAACAGTGTGGTGAAGGTTACTAGACACTTCCATAACAATAATTATGGACCATAGAAGACATTTGGAAAGCGTGAAAATAAGAAAAAATATATAAGAAAGTCTTGTGATTTTCAAAACTCTCAGTCGTAAAGTCCGTGTGACGTCACATGACCTCAAAAAGAATCTGAAGGTACAAATTGGTTATTTTGCGAAGGAAATAGGGAGGCTGCACAAAGTCCACTTACGAGTAGATTCTTGTGTGTTTTCCAACGGTACTTTACTTCTAAAGTTTTCTTAGGAGATATATAGTAACAACTATTGCTCTTAAAATTACTAGTTACATTATTTAACCATGCTCTGCTGGTTTATGGCTTTATGCTTCATTTCATGAAGTTTCCTCTTGATGATATATATATATATATATATATATATATATATATATATATATATATATATATATATATATATATATATATATATATATATATATATATAAACATGAAATTAGGATGTTTGTAAAAAGGAGAAAGCTGATCGGTAAATGACAGACAGACAGACAGATGCATGACAGAAGTAAATGTCAGATGAAATGTTCTTATCAAAGCAACATGAATGTTTCGTACCCTGTAAACTCATTTATGCAAAGGCAATAAGCAATAAATAAATATCAATACTGCATATATGAAATCTTGTCGGTTGCATGCTGGATAACTGTGTCAGGTCATTTACGCCCCACGATATGTATATTTCATACTAGATGTATATTTTTGTTATCGTTGATTCCTAAACATACCCATGCCAATACAGTGAGTACGAGAACTAACGAGACTCAGTGGAAGAATGTCGTCCAGCCATGATGATTTTTCAGGAACAGAAATGTCCTCTGTTTCACTTTTGGGGAGAAAATCCATATTTAAGAGAAGTTTGTGACCTCGGTTTAGGACGAAGGAATAACGAGGATAAAACATTCAGTTCGAAAATGATATATTTCTCTCCATTCGCTTCATTTCCGGTAAGTTATGAAGTAGCAGGCATAGATCACGACTTGCTTCCCGAAGTCATCGCATACTTTGAAGTTACACACATCAGCCAAGCACGAAGCACAAGTGGGAACTGGATTGCAGCAAATAGTTTTCCACTGCGTCTTGGAATGTTGGTAATCGAACAACACACGACATGCCTAGATCTAATAATAGTTCAGAGGGGTAGCACAATGCCGTCCAAAATTCAAATATTTGTCAACACCCTTCTGTTTGGAACCTGATTCATGCCTAGAAGAAACAAGTAAAAAATGCGCGCCGAAGTTTCTTCGGTGCAATAGAGTTTTCTGTACAGCCGCTACAGCTTACAGGCTATTCAAGGCCACCGAAAATAGATCTGTCTTTCGGTGGTATTGCCAGACGCACGATCATGGCTAACTTTAACCTTGAATAAAATAAAAACCACTGAGGCTAGGGTGCTGCAATTTGGTACGTTTGATGATTGGAGGGTGGATGATCACCATCCCAATTTGCAGCCCTCTAGCCTCAGTAGCTTTTAAGATCTGAGGGCGGACAGAAAAAGTGCATACTGACAGACAAATAGCCATCTCAATAGTTTTCTTTTACAGAAAACTAAAAGAAAGCTATAGCCACAAAGGAAATTGACAACCACAGTGAGATAATTATCTAGCCAAGAAACAGACCATCAATAAGTGCCTTCATCACTCACAGGACGTTACAATCTTGGGGACAAACTAAGTTCCTTAGGAGGGGTTCCCACGACATGCATACTTTTAAGTTCGGATTTATAAATATATATTTTTTTTTTAACAATAAGCATACTACAATAATTTTTTAAGCGTTTTTTACTAATAATTTTGAAATGTGCAGACAGTATATGATATGTAAGTGTTCAGGAAACAAAGATAAAAAAATACATCTAATAAGAAATATAGATATAGTGGGATGCATTGACCAGGACACAAAATATCCCAGTACCATGAAATGTCTATGAAGAAAAACTCACTGTTAAATCTTAGACATCGGAAACCGGCAGAGGGAAATTTAGTCTGAAGACTCAGCTGGAAATGCAGTGATAATGATAATTAAACAGAAAACAAGACGATAGTTGAATCTGTCAATCACTAAGGATCAATTTCCCTTAAAGACAGGACTGCAAGACTAGGAGTATAGTAAGGACCCCAGACCCACTTATAAGGTGGTATAGTCGACGCATTTCAAGAATCTCACTAGGCCACGCCCCCTTCCCCTGGCACCGTAGATAATGCATGACATTATTGTACCACACTCTCGAACGATATCAGTTGCTGCTTGGCTATGACACTAATAACATTGAAACGTCGTTCATTCAATAACTAAAGAAGCTCTGTAAATTGGTACTTATCTTTGTACAACAGTTCTGTCAACATGCTTTTGAAAGTTTCCTCTTCACGACAACACAAATAGTAATTCTCTCTCTCTCTCTCTCTCTCTCTCTCTCTCTCTCTCTCTCTGTGCAACTCGCTCATCCTAGGGAGGTGTTGTAGATCCCAGAGGGAAGCAACCCCCACTTTCCACCCACCTGGAGATGGGTAGAGGAATACAGCTCACAATAAGGACAGCGCTGCCAGCCGTATGAGCAATATCGTGACAGAGGGGAGGGGGTCACTCTGGCGTGGCAGGGTGGGGTAGGGACGATGTGGGCATGGCCAAGTGATATTCTTCGAATGCGTCGACTATAGCTGAATGCAGTTTTGAGAGAAGGGTCAAGGCAGGCAAGTGAATGAGCTTAGTCATATGAAGGATAGGTATGCTAGTAGTCTTTTTATACCCTTATCCCTAAGACCTATATCCCCGTGCTCCCCTTTTTGCTGGTCTTAATTGTTTTTCAGGAATGTCGGCGCACCTCCCCCAGGCAAGTCACCATTTCCGTGGCCTGAAGGCACATAGACGAACAAACATCCACAAATGGCCGATGGAACTAAGTCCCACCTCAGTCACCCTCATGAGCAGACAACAAACGAGTCACACCTCTTGACTGCCGCTCCTTCAGAGCTTCCCTCTGTGACTGGATGCCCAGGCCTAGTATCTTAAATCCCCTGCCAATCCCGGCCCCCCTCCCCCTTCCCCCCATTTGAACAACTACAAGGAATTTGAGGTTTTCCAGTCACTTATCTTTTTCTTCTCCTAAACGTTTCCATTTCAAAGTGCAATTCTCACACAGACCTGACCTTTTATGATAAACTTGTGTCGCAAGTTAATTCAGTAATGTTTTATGAAAAGATTTCAGTCGCCCTCAGTGCTAGCCTTTTATCCTCGCTATTACCGTGACTTCTCCCAGTGATCGTATGCCTTTCTCTAACTGCAGAAACGAGTGCTGCCGCTCTGAATCCATCTATTACGCCTGTATGCTTGTTGGTTGCATTGAGGAAGATTCCCATTGCAACCTTATGAAGAGCGCCATTGACGTGTATTTCCAGGCACCCAGTTAACGTCTGTTATTCATTTTACGTGCTGCAGCAGGACCCCGGTGGCCTGCCTTATTCTCCTTATCTTCTGATTGTTGTTTTGTAAATACATGCAATTTAGTTATCCTCAGAGTTATCTCCAAAATCTCTCTAAAGTAGGGCCTCAGTCTTATTCCTTCTCTTTTATTTTGCATTTGTAGGTGAATAGTCAGATCATTAATGTCCTTGTGGTAAGTTTATTAGGACCCAGGTATATTAATTGTGAAAAAATATGTAATATATATATATATATATATATATATATATATATATATATATATATATATATATATATATATATATATATATTATATATAAACTTAAATTCATTAAAAAAGGAGGATATATTACAGGACAGAGTAAGGGCCAACGATAACCATCTGTTCTTTGGGATCTTGAAGCAAACAAATTCCCAACTATTCGACCAAACATTGACGACAATATAAATCTGCCATGGCTGAGTCACATCATATCATCATTGAAAAAGTTTAAAGCTTCTTGGCAACTAGACGAGGCCATTCCAGTCAGGAGAACTGGAATGACGTGGCCATTCCAGCCCTTCCGTGACGAAGCTCACCGAGCGAGCGACCTTCTCCTCAGAACCTTCCTTTTGATCTTGGGATAAAAAGCCTTTGAGAGGGAGTCATATTTAGGTTTGTGGCCCCTCCTCTTTCATGGACTTTATTTTAATGCACATGCCACCTTATTTCTTTTTTGGGGGGATAGGGAGGGGCGGTTGAGAGTTTAATATAAGTTCCATTTGGGTCCCCACTCCCCTCCTCTTGCGGCCAGTTTAGTTTAGGCACGAGCTCCCTTTTGCATCTTTTCCTCTTAGCAACGTCAGTTTAGGCAGCCGTGCAGGAAATTCTGTCGAGGCAAGTGCTCCTCCACTCATGCAACTCTTTTGAATCTATTTAAAAGTCTTCTCTGCTCATTATGCAAGGAGAAGCTGTCAACAAAGAACGTTCCTTTCTCGCCTGACAACTCTCCTGCCGTTCGGTCTGTCAGCTAATCGCTATCCAGTCGCTGTTCGCGGAAGGTTTCTATGTCTAGTGTCAATCAGTGAGGTTCATTGCAATTCATTTTTCTATACGGATTTCATCGTCAATGTATACTGTCAGCTAGGTTTTTTATATATATATTTCGACGTGTTCAATCACCGTTTTAGTCACCATTATATTGTTCATGGTTTGAGTAACTTTATCTAATAATATTATTTTTCTTATTCTTAAAAGGAGTTTAAACACAGATCATATGCATACCAGGGGCGCCATTTAGGGGGCAAGGGGGTGCAATTGCCCCCCCCCAAGACTCGAGATCCCCCCCCCCCAGCCTCAACTTGGGCCCCCTCACCCCACCAAGCCCCAAGAAGTAACAGCAGCTGGTTTTCCATTATTCCTACCGAAATTCAAATGTGTCATCACATTAAGTTATATCTATCTATCTATCTATTTTATGTGCTTCAAAAAGCACATAAAATAGCTCAAAATAAAAAAATCCCCAGGTGATTAGGCTCGCTTCGCTCGCCAAACCGCCTTTGCCCCCCCCCCCGCCCCCCCCCGCCATCAAAAATCTGAAATGACGCCCCTGATGCACACCAACATATCTAAAATATATATATAGAATATCTATCTATCTATCTATCTATCTATCTATCTATCTATATATATATATATATATATATATATATATATATATATATATATATATATGTATATATATATATATATATATATATATATATATATATATATATATATATATATATATATATATATATATATATATATATATATATATGCAATATAAGTAATTGTAATATGATAGTTAATAGTTATTCATTTTAACCGTGGTGGTTGTAATGGTAGATCGTGAAGGAGAAGGAGAGAACTCTCCGAGCTTGTTTACAGGTATCGAGCTTACAAAGCGCAACCAAACACAACGTTTGCATGGCGAGGATGTTAAGAGGTCACAATTCTTAACTGCTGTCAGATCGCCGTGTGGTAGCATAACATTTATTTTACATATAATGTTTCTTGTTCTGTTTCAAGTCTGCAACTGATTATTTTTAATCGGGTATTTTTACATTGTTTTCATGTTTCAATGTGTGATTCACTTTTGTTTGAGAGTTAGTGAGTGAGTGTGTCTGTTATCCCGCAAGAACGGGTGTGGTGATTATAGCGCCCCTTGGGGCATTCTGGCCCAGAGTCACAGAGGGTTCAGACCTTCTTCCTTTGCTTTAAACTCTGAAATAAAAAAGAAATAGAAGATGTCTTCTCATTAGGCACCTCGATTTAAACGCTTGTGAGTGCTAAAAGCATTCACTATATATATAAATATATATATATATATATATATATATATATATATATATATATATATATATATATATATATATATATATATATATATATATATATATATATATATATATATATATATATGTATATATATACATACATACATATATATACATGTATATATGTGTGTGTATATATATACATATATATATATATATATATATATGTATGTATGTATGTATGTATGTATGTATGTATATATATATATATATATATATATATATATATATATATATATATATATATATATATATATATAAATTTTATGTATTTATGGATGTGTGTATGTATGTCTATACAGTATATATTTGGAACATTTTATGAAACACTTTCATACCAAGTAAAATTCAGCCTATGAGGAATCACACCTCAGTAAAATTATGACCAAGAAGAACTAGCAACTATTAGGAAACCTTACTAATGTATTGCGTACTATTCTAAGGTTCAGAGTAATGTCCACATGCATGTTGTGTATTTGCAGATGGAGGTCTGATGTATTAACTGCCTGTCTGATTAATTTACAAATACTGTGGGCTCATCCAGTGTGAATATGAGTTTTACTTCATTATAAACATTCACATTCATTCACTCATTCATTCACTATTTAAGGTACATTCATTCACTCATTCACTATTTAAGGTACGTACGTTAATTCATTCATTCACTACTTAAGGTACATTAATTCATTCATTCATTCACTATTTAAGGAACATTCAATCAATAATTTGTTCACTGTGTTATTTTATTCAAGATTCTTCTCTTTCCATCACAGCCAAAAATGACAGGAAAAATCCACCTTGTAGCAGAGACCTTCCATCAAATGTATAATCTCTGTCAATTAACCTAAAGAAGGTTATTTTTGTGACTGATTAAATAATTAAAACTGTAATTTACAAGATAATTCTCTAGTTTTAAGAGATTATCTACATTCCTCGTTCGGTATGTACCAGGGAACAACTAGAATGATAAAAAACCCAATAAGTAATTCTCCTACAAAGGAGACTTTGTTTTTCCATCGGATCTCATGAGAGTCTTTTGAATAATATCCCCCTCCCTCCCCTTCACTTTATGCTCATCACTAGATATCCCCTGTGTAATAATGACCTCATTATGTTTAATCACATACAAACATGAGAGTCAGATACGGTGAATAAATGATTACTTTATGAAAACCATCATCTGCCAATTTGGTGACAAGATTATAATATCTGTTTTTCAAAACGTTACCATTCTAATGTAAAAGGGAGCCATTATCATATTCCTGTTCAACATCGCCAACTGGATTACCCAAAATACACATAATTTCATTATGTGTATGTATATCGTTCAGACATATAATTTTCATTCGATAACGTTTCACATTCTTTACACATTTTCCCAAAGCACTTTTAGTTTTCTGTAAAAGAAACTTATTGTGCCGGCTTTGTCTGTCCTTCCGCCCTCAGATCTTATAAACTACTGGGGCTAGAGGGCTGTAAATTGGTATGTTGATCGTCCAACCCCCAAGCCATCAAACATACCAAACTGCAGCTCTCTAGCCTCAGTAGTTTTTATTTTATTTAAGGTTAAAGTTAGCCATAATCGTACTTCTGGCACCGCTATACGTACCAACACAGGCCACCACCGAACCGCGTGGCTGAGTTTCATGGGCCGCGGTAAGAGTTTTATGGGCCGTGGCTGAGGCCACCACCGGACCGTGGCTGAGTCTTATACAGCACTATACGCTGTGCAGAAAACTCGATTGCATCGAAGAAACTTCGGAGCATTTTTTACTTGTGTGTCTTTCAGACGAAAACAATTTCTCGTCACGCGAAAGGAAGCTAATCGATCGGTAGCATTAAAGATATGCAAGGTCACCCTTCTTTTAGTCAGACTAAGTCGATGAGATTCCAAGAGAAAGTGAAAGTTCTGGACTTTAAAAAAAATCGTGAGAAAGAAGACAAAAGCAGCGTCAGGACCGTCTGCCAGTTTTTTTAGGAAGTTGTGCAAGACTACGATCCCAGCAATAGAGGTCGGTGGTCTTCCGGTTGCAAGATCTAACAGGCCTTCATGGCACTGAGTTCAGCGGGGGGAGAGAGAGAGAGAGAGAGAGAGAGAGAGAGAGAGAGAGAGAGAGAGAGAGAGAGAGAGAGAGAGAATAAAAGTATTGAAGTATATATTTACTGTATTTTATGACCAATTTTTCAGAGAATAAAGAACGTGAGGACTTCCAATGCTTCAGTGAAATTTTTCTTTTCTAAATTAGGAAGAGGAGAACCGACCAGCGAGAGGCAGATTAAGAGAGTCAGAGGCAATGGAATTTCTCAGTAAAAACACAGTAGAGAAATGAGATGTATTTTTACCTTGACTGAAATCTTTTATTTAGTGACTATATACGTTTATGAAAGATATTATACATCTTTTAACGTATCTAATTTAAGCTCATGAAGGTATCACGTCATCCCAATTCCTCTACGGTTATTAGTTACCCTTCCACTGTTGCTATCTAGTTACTTACAAGTCTCGGATATCTAACCTTGCTCCCTGTTTCAATGATTTTTACAAGAACAGCAACACAAGGAGATTCAAGCAATCATTCATAAATAAGAGGAAAAACAAATATAAATGAAGATCCACGGAGTGTCTGAGACTGATCCACTACAAGCGTATGAATGTCTATGAGCTGAGGCCTCGTCAACATGAGTGACTGTGATTACACAGCTTAATTGCCCTTGAATGCATTAGGCCTCTTAATGTCTAATACATCCTAATTACCTATCTGGGGAAATTGCCCTGATGAAGTGATGCTGGACACGAGGTCTTCATGATGGAGGTCATTCGCTTTGAGTCCGGAACCTGATTGGCTCTGAGAGATCAGTACTTACAGGCTATCACTACTATAACTACTTTTGCTATTAATGTTACTACTACGGCTACAATTTCTTCTTTTACTTGTTTTTCTTCGTCTTCTTTATAATCACGAGTTTAGCTTACTTGTATTAGTTCCGCAAAATAAAAACAAGTTGTCAAAATGTAATTTTCTATTTTATTTATTTATTTATTTATTTTTGTAAAATAATGAATTTTTTCTTCTTCAACTTTATCCCATAAGTATTGCGTAAAAATCAGTTTTACGTAACAAGGAGAATTAAGCATTAGATGTTAGTTTCTGAACAATAATCAGCATCATTACTTTGTTTTCCGTCAATCCGACTTCTGAATCCTGTGTCAAAACTGTGCACTCATTGCTTAATACAATGGCGCCAACGGAAGTTGCCTCATCGATGTGGCATGTGCAACAGGCGAGCTCATTACAGGAACAGTAATGCTTTCTGGATAATGAAGGATTGTCTTTTCTATAGCTGATGCGCTAAGTGTCAGTTCGGGGTGGCCTTATGCTTGGACTGTTGTGTCCATAAAGGCCATACACTATAAAGACGGTAATATGGAAAAACAAACTGAAAATTTGTTGGCAGTAAAAAGAAAGGAGCTTCGAAAGGTAATACTCAGTCAGTCTCAAAGGACGAGTTGTACACAAACGGGGTTATGCTGATCTAAGCATACTTGTTCGTATACGGACATATACAGATTGGTAATATGCTCAGAAATGTATAATAAATGTAAGAGATGTCTCAGAGAGAGAGAGAGAGAGAGAGAGAGAGAGAGAGAGAGAGAGAGAGAGAGAGAGAGAAATGATTCACTGTAATTACAGAACATATTTTGAGCGATATTTGTTGAGAAACCATTTCAGCAATATTAGATAAACAACGGGAACTGAACCCATTTCAGCCTATAAAGATCCTATTCACTTTTACAATTCAAGTGAGAGTTGTATCAATTTGCTTGTTGTCTCTTTTGACAGAGAGGTGATTGCTAGTAATTGTTTTTAGAAGTTAACTGATATGTTAATGAAAAAAAAGAGACGACCAAAATACAGGTGGAAAATAATGCAGAAATTGTTTATCAGGTATGACATATGCGGAATGTTTTTCACTTCGCTAAAAGACAAACAGTTGGAGCTGAAATGCAGGCCAAAAATTAGGTTTTTTCCCAGCTGTAAAATCAAAATGACTTTCCCTACCTAAAGCGATATTCTGACCTCCTCTTTGGAATTTTAGCAGGATTTGTAAGCTTATGTCTGTTTTCATTTCCTCTTGGGGCGTATTTTTTTCGGTCACGTTTTCCGGTTATGCAGGGAATAAGCGTTTAAATGATTCAATGGGAATAATTCAAACGCTGAGGAACTCTCACTTTTAAGGTCACAAATAAACTTCAAAAGACATTCTTGTTCACGATGGGTGAGAATTCTGTTGACTTCCAGATTACCAAGCGACAAAAGAACAAATTTCCTTCTCCAACTCTGATGAAGCAGAAATGCTGTTCAAGATCGAGGATTAGCAATTGCACGAAGGGCCAACTGACATCCACCTAATTCTGATGCGAAGAGGAGTTTTGTTTTACTCAAGTTTTCTCACAATGCTCTGACATTTTCTTCATATTATTCTAAAAGAAAATAGTCGTTAAAACGAAAATTTGAATAAAAAGCATGAAGCATGGTTCCTGAAATATCCATAAATACATCTGCATTAGAATACAGAATTCCATGATAAGCATCACTTGAACTGTCTTCGGTAGTGGAGATAATTTGTTAAGTTCTTTTAACATTGTAAGTTTGTGCCTTATAAATTAGGCAATCAGTAAAAAACAAAATACGATCGTGACAAACTGGGGAGATGATTGTCATAAATAGGATGAATAAATGCAGATTTTGCAATTTTATATTGAAACCCAGAAGCAAAAAAGGTGAAATAAATCAAATGTGTCCTTTGTACAGTAAATTTCCATTTGTATAAAAATGAAAGCATAGAGGGTGTATCTTAGATTAGTTCAGCAACCATTTGAATTTCCGTAGAGACTTTTGCACCTGAGGAAAGGCCGCGAGAAGACAGAGGGGAAGAAAGGGTGATAATTTGTACCCCAGGCCCGTCGAGATAAAGTTGGCAGTTAGACAGTTAGATAACAGCAGTGATAAGTTTGTCCCTTATCGAAGTAACACATATAGGTAGGTAAACAGAAAGAATTTTATGTAAAGTGAATCTAATTCTGGGATATTTTTAATTCATAATCCCTCCTCTTTAGTCTGCAGTAATGTTCAACCATAAGCCATAATTCATACATTAGTACACTAACATTTCTGTAACAAGTAAATGTCAAATTATCTCTTTAATCTGCAAGTGAAATAATCTCTCTCTCTCTCTCTCTCTCTCTCTCTCTCTCTCTCTCTCTCTCTCTCTCTCTCTCTCTCTCTCTCTCTCTCTCAACAAGCCCCAGGTGCAAAATTTCCCTTTTTCATTTACAGGTAAAATATTTCACGGGGCTGAACAACGCCAAGGACACTCCCATTTCAAAAGGCCTTTCGCACGAGCAGAATTCACTCCCCAAATGGAGGCTGCTTCTTTGTGCATTTCCTCCCAAATACGATGTTGGTCGAGCATTTTATTTTGCGCCTCTCTTCCTTACTGCCATGGGGTTTTCTTAATGGAAATACGTGACACAAAATAAGCGGGATTTACTCAAACATATATCATAAAACACAGCAGGTCGAGGGATAATAATAATAATAATAATAATAATAATAATAATAATAATAATAATAATAATAATAATAATTCTTATTATTATTATTATTATTATTATTATGGAGATTCCTCATAGGATTCATTCCTAAATGAGAAATTAAATCTAGAAAAGGTAAAGAAGTTGGACAGATAAGTGAAAGGCCACAAAAAGCCGAGAAAAAGTAATAGACAGAGAGCCATGCCCTAAGGCCGTAAGGATGCTGCTAAGATCCTTTCGTGGCGTCTACAGTGCGTCATGAAAAACGTCCTGTAATCGGTAGTCTCGCCCTCCTCCCTAACCTGGGAAGATCCACTAACAGAACAACATTAGCAGAAATGCAATGACACCTTTTGACCTTAATCAGTCAATGAATGCATAATAAGACAAGCTCTTTGCAATGGAATATCGAGTTCAGGCCACAGGACCTATGAGGTCATTCAGTGCTGGAAAGGAAATTGAGAGTAGGTAGGTTTGAAAGGTGTAACTGGAGGAAAACCTCACAGTTGCACTAAGAAATCATTGTTAGGAGTGGTTGGGAAGGAAGATGGAAGGAAGAAAATATGAACGGAGGTACAGTAATAAGAAATAAAAGGGTTGCAGCTAGCGGCCATGGAAGGGACGCTGCAAAGAACCTTTAGTAATGCCTACAGTGCACCCCGTGAGGTGCACTGACGGCACTATCCCCCTACAGGATAACCTCTTTGTTTCCAGAAAAAGGAACAAAGAGTGGCTGAGTTCTCGAGAGCAACCCAAAATCACACCGACGTTTCTTGCATCTTCCAGGTGGAACATTATCAATTATTTGCTCCACCTTCCTGGTAAGCTCTCTCTTTCTCCCGTTCTCTTAAATAGGACTCTTATCATCCATCTCAGCAACGGCTTACGTGCCTGGAAAACTCTTTGCTTCTTCTGAGGGAAGGTTCATGGGCCGTAAACAAGTTGAAATGAGGTTTTCCCCAGAGGCTCTCGCGCTCTCCTGCATAATCATTTTGACCTTCCTAATGCTAAGCATGAACATGAGTTATATTTTCTGTTTTATGAATATTTTATAGGTCAGGGAATGCTGAGAGAGAGAGAGAGAGAGAGAGAGAGAGAGAGAGAGAGAGAGAGAGAGAGAGAGAGAGAGAGAGAGAGAGAGTATTACTAATTAAGTTTGAAGTTATTACCTTCCTAGAATAACTAAAAAAATGAACTTAAATTTGGTTGAAGGAATATAATACAATATTGGATATATATACAACCCCACACACACATACGCATATATATATATATATATATATATATATATATATATATATATATATATATAATATTGGATATATATGCACGCACACACACACAACATATATATATATATATATATATATATATATATATATATATATATATATATATATATATATATATATATATATATATATACTATATATAAATTAGTATAGTACACATGTACTATACTATTAATCAAGAGGTTGGTAGGCAATTACGAACAAGATACCTCCCAAATTAGACCAACTATATACAAGTGTCTATCTATCAATCTATCTATCTACCTATCTATCTATGTCACTTTGATAAACTTCCGGTGCAAATTATCACTGGCTAGCCATCTGTCCACCTTCCTCATCTCGATAAGCAGAGGGTGCAAAATTATTCGTAGCTTTCCATCTGTCTTACCTTAGCAGACAACAGAAGCAAAAGTTCTCTCGTGAATTTAAATGATCACTGAACAAGGTCAAACGCATCCTGCCGTACTGCCCCCCCCCCCCCCCCACCACCACAATCGTTCCCCAAGGGCACCCTTGCAAGGAATATCCTACGCATGATTTATTGTCGAATGAACAGATCTGACTTCACTTTTTCTTTTCTTTTGCTTCTTCTTCTTTTGGATCTTTATTTCATGAGGCACATTTATTCATTTTGAAGGTCTTCATTACACAGCAATTTGTCACGCTTCTGTTCTATCTTTCACTAGTAGTTTAATTACTAATAACATTATTTCCAAAGCTGAAATATATATATCCGCAATAATTTCTCCTTTTAGTTTTCTGTAAAAGAAAACTACTGAGATGGCTTTTTGTCTGTCCGTCTGCACCTGATTCTGTCTGCACTTTTTCTGTCCGCCCTCAGATCTTAAAATCATACTGAGGCTAGAGGGCTGCAAATTGGTATGTTGATCATCCACCCTCCAATCATCAAACATACCAAATTGCAGCCTCTAGCCTCAGTAGTCTTTATTTCATTTAGGTTAAAGTTAGCCATGATCTTGCATCTGACAACGCTATGGGTGCCAACAGCACAGGCCGCGGCTGAGAGTTTCATGGGCCGTGGCTGCAAGTTTCATACAGCATTATATGCTGTACAGAAAACCTGATTGCACCGAAAAAGCTGCGGCGAATTTTTTGTTTCAATATTGCCTCCTGTCCCGCAGACAAATCACGTGATCTTACCGTAGCTCTCTCTTCCTAAGAATATTCTGATGCAGATATGTTGAAGGTAACTAAGGACTTTTTGTGTTTTACTCATAATGATCAAATTTGCTTCTCTTTATTATACATCAGAATAATTAACAGCCAATGTGGTGGTGATGTTGATGAGGTGAACACGGAACACAAAAGTACAACGTAATCATCAAACATGAGACCATTTTGCCTCTTGCAAACGTCACGATCCGGTATGAAATCGCAAGCAGAGCATTCGACTTCTCTCGGATCAGGGTGAGGAGGAGGAGGAGGAGGAGGAGGAAAGCAATTCATCCCTCGAACATTACGAAATCTCGTGGCAAGAATATTTTGACATGTCATTGGATTTAGCGAGAGATATCTGCATTCTTTGCATTCAGGCAATCACAAAGTTTACAAAATTCGTTTTCATTGTGCGCTGGATACTCTTTCTTTTGTACTGTATTTATTTAGGTCAGACATAAGTGTTTGAAATTCATATAATAGTTCCTTTTCGTTGATTTACTAATCACAGTGTCGAGAATAACTCGAAAACATGACAGAAAAAAACATGCCCCAAAAGCCAACGAAAATAGTAAATAATCAAGTCTTATATAAATCACAAAAATGAATCTAAGAGGTCGCTTGAGGAAAACGCATTTTTATCATAGTGTTAAAAAAAAAACTAATTTTTGGTCTACTTTTCAGATCCAATCGTTTGTTTTTTTCAGACATGGCAATTTACTCGCATGAAAAACATTCCGCATATGTCATACCAAATAAAAATTTCTGTATTATTTTCCACCTATATTCGGATCGTCTCTGTTTTTCAGTAACGTATCAATTAACTTCTAAAAACAATTACTAGCAATTACCTCCGTCAAAACAGACAACAAACAAACTGATTCAACTCTCACTAGAAATCTAAAAGTGAATAGGGTCTTTATAGGCTGAAATGGGTTCAGTTCCCGTTGTTTATCTAATGTTGCTGAAATGGTTTCTCAGCAAACATCGCTCAAAAATCTCTCTCTCTCTCTCTCTCTCTCTCTCTCTCTCTCTCTCTCTCTCACTCTCTCTCTCTAAGACGTCTCTTACATTTATCAAGCATTTCTATGCATATTATCAATCCGTACAGTATATGCATGTTCAAATCAGTCTAGCCCCGCTTATATACAACGCGTCTTTGAGACTGACTGAGGATTTATTTTCGAAATTCCATTCTTTTTTACTGGTAATTACTGGTAAGTTCCATTTAGTTTTCTGTAAAAGAAAACTACTGAGCTGGCTATTTGTCTGTCAGTCCGCACTTTTTCTGTCCGCCCTCAGATCTTAAAAACTACTGAGGCTAGAGGGCTGCAAATTGGTATGTTGATCATCCACTCTCTAATCATCAAACTTACCAAACTGCAGCCTCTAGCCTCAGGAGTTTTTATTTTATTTAAGGTTAAAGTTAGGCATGATCTTGCGTCTGGCACCGCTATAGGTGCCAACAACACATGCCACCACATGGCCGTGGCTGAAAGTTTCATCGGCCACGGCTGACTGTTTCATGGGACGTGGCTGAGAGTAGTTTCATAGAGCATTATACGCTGGACAGAAAACCTGGTTTGCGCCAAAGAAACTTCGGCGCATTTTCTACTTATCATATTTCATATTACCTTCAGCATGGCGTATGGCCTCCATACAAACAACAGTCCCAACTTGCATAAGGCCACCACAAACTGACACTAACCGCATCAGTTACATCACTGACCTCTGTCTCACCTGTTACCGCCTTCTTGTGTGCTTGTGTCTGTTTGCTGGAAAGGCTCATTCAGGATACGAAAGTTCTGCCTTCAAAGTGAAGGCGAAGTTTTTCACGTCTTGTCGCTCCAGAAGCTCTCTCGCTTTCCCTTTGAAGTCTCCTCCACTCTCGCAGATGATGAAGTATCCGTCTTTGCTAATTGAATATCGGCATTGAATTTTGTCTTCGCGGAAAGGGGGAGGGGGGAGGGACAGAACGAGAGAGAGAGAGAGAGAGAGAGAGAGAGAGAGAGAGAGAGAGAGAGAGAGGCTAAAACGTTCATTTTACTTGGGCAAGAGATATGTACACGTGTGAGAGAGAGAGAGAGAGAGAGAGAGAGAGAGAGAGAGAGAGAGAGAGAGATAAAAATGTTCAATTTAATAGGGCAAAAGACGTGTAGCTGTAAGAGAGAGAGAGAGAGAGAGAGAGAGAGAGAGAGAGAGAAGGCGGGGGGCTAAAAATGTTCAGTTTAATAGGGCAAAAGATGTGTAGTTGTACGGAGAGAGAGAGAGAGAGAGAGAGAGAGAGAGAGAGAGAGAGAGACGGAGGGGGGTGGGGGGGCTAAAAATGTTCATTTCAATAGGGCAAGAGATATGTAGCTGTACGGAGAGAAAGAGAGAGAGAGAGAGAGAGAGAGAGAGAGAGAGAGAGAGAGAGAGAGATAAAAATGTTCAATTTAATAGGGCAAAAGACGTGTAGCTGTAAGAGAGAGAGAGAGAGAGAGAGAGAGAGAGAGAGAGAGAGAGAGAGAGAGAGAGAGAAGGCGGGGGGCTAAAAATGTTCAGTTTAATAGGGCAAAAGATGTGTAGTTGTACGGAGAGAGAGAGAGAGAGAGAGAGAGAGAGAGAGAGAGAGAGAGAGAGAGAGAGAGAGAGAGAGAGACGGAGGGGGGTGGGGGGGCTAAAAATGTTCATTTCAATAGGGCAAGAGATATGTAGCTGTACGGAGAGAGAGAGAGAGAGAGAGAGAGAGAGAGAGAGAGAGAGAGAGAGAGAGAGAGAGAGATAAAAATTAATTTGAATACATGCATACTTACAGATGGCAAAACTATATACATAATGCATAAGCACATATATGTATACACCATTCAGGAAAACTATCACTCAGAGCACGTTAATTACTTTCACATTCCCTGAATGAAGTTCCAACGTACTATAAGAGTTGAAACCTTGATTATTTAAAAAAAAAAAAAAATAGAAAAGGAGGATTTCAATTTGAAAGTGAAAAAATCGTATTAATTTTCAGAGGTGCTCCATGACATCCTACAAGCTCCACTAAGAACACGTATATGCAGACTGAAATCAAAGTGAAGGCCATTCTTGGCGGTCAAAGGTTAAATAGGAGTCTGCCACCTCATGGGCATTCATTGTCTTCTACAAAAAAAGAAAAAAAATAGTGCCTTTGATGCATTGTAATTTCAAGGCCAAAAGCACGTTTTACGCAGATAATATTCCCAAGCAAATGTGGAATTCTAGACAATGCTGTATTCAGTGAAAAATGAACAACTTTTTTAATTACTTTCAGAAGGACCTGAATCAACATTTTTTAAAATCCTGGATCCTAAAGGACTCGGGAACTATTTTCCAAACTCACAGTAAAGTTTTAATAAACGTGAGGCGCTTTATTTGAATGCTATTCGTCAGGGGCAACAGGTGTCTGTCCTCTCTAGAATTTGATTTGCTCTTTATAAATACTTCATTGTCTCTGAGGGTTCTCAAGTGAGAGTTAGATAACATTTATTGCCAAAAATGCTCGTTCTTATACTTACAATACAAGAGAGAGAGAGAGAGAGAGAGAGAGAGAGAGAGAGAGAGAGAGAGAGAGAGAGAGAGAGAGAGAGAGAAAGTATAGATGATTTCTATCCGTGTATTTTTAGTCATGTTTTCGGTTAAAAAATCCTAGACAACCTCACCTTGGAAGAAAGGTTTTGAAAAGAGGAATTCCTTTATATGGAATCCGTGAAAAGATCTCAGTGCTTTAAGTTGTGTTTAAGGCAATTAGTAACGCCATCTAAACGTACCTAAACAACCTATTAACAATTACCAGTCTTACTCGTCTTACTTCTCTCTCTCTCACTCTCTCCCAACAAAAGTGAATATGATCTCATGTAAAATCACAGCCTCATCACGCACAACATACACGAATGTTTATGTATATTTTTTCTTCTATGAAATTCCTTGTTACCAGAGGAAATATCTGTTTGATCTACTTTAGTTTCATCAGCTGAGAATTCAAGGTTTAACTGATCACATTATGTCTTGATTGCAAGAGGATTGGTTGTTTGTATGTATGTATGTATGTATATGTATGTATCTGTGTATGTAGGGTATGTATGTATGTGTACATATATATATATATATATATATATATATATATATATATATATATATATATATTATATATAAACATATTTATATATAGATATACACACAGGCATGTACACATACATTATAAATATAAATCTATAAATATATATATATATATATATATATATATATATATATATATATATATATATATATAATTATTATGAATGTTTTATTGGCGGTTCGACCTCTCTGCCTTGCTTTAATCAAAATATAAAAAGCTCTCTCTTTGTTAAAGTAAGAGGGTATACCATGTAGGATGAAGCAAGCGAGCAGGAGTTGTTTTGACCCGATCCCAGCCGTCAAAAGGGGTAGGAATTTTAGTTTAGAGGGATATCATACAGAACAGGTTTTGCTAGGACCAACCTTAGCTAGATTGTACCTTAAGCTCACTTTTCTATGACCTTTGTACTGGTGAGTTCTTTGTCATTTTACAGATGCTACCTGCACCCACACCAACTTGGCTTGTGGGAGGAGCCGAGATCAACGGCGACCCAAGCCCCCTAAAGCTTCAAAAATCAGACGCAGAATAACACCCGACAGAACACGACGTGTTTCGGGCAGCCCACTTAACCTTTGTCTCAGTCTCGAATGTGGGAGAAGAATTGCCATCCCAACAGACAAGGACTTTTGATGCAATTGATAACTGCATCATCTATTCCAGCGGTAGGTCTGAAGGTGACAATTACTCCCAGTTCTCTTTCCCTTCAACTTAAACTCTCATTTTTGTGATTTAAGTTTCCCTCTCTTAAACAGTCACCGACTAAACAAATCCTAGCAAAACCATATCCCATTTATGAAGTCAAATATATTAAGTGCAATTAATGTTGCCTAGTGGAATTGCATAAAGTATCCTCCATGGTGTTAGAGTAATATTCCTGATCTAATATTCATTCCTTGCAGTTAATTAATGACAAGTGAGAGTTCTTTTGATTCTGGAATGTTATCTGGATACGTCTCTTCCAGAATTGTGCACGTCTTGGACCTGGCCTCCCTCTTGTTTGGAGAAGAATTAGCAT
>JANJGK010003521.1:52500-85025 GCA_039081455.1 Macrobrachium rosenbergii
TATATATATATATATATATATATACATACTGTATATATATATACCGTATACATACATACCTATATACTTATATATACATATACATTATATATATATATATATATATATATATATATATATATATATATATAAAGTGATTTTGTTATTAAAATTGTAGGTTTTGCAAGTGATAAGTGTAATTTGTCAAACATTTTTGATTAATGTCTCAATAATTAATCACACTAATCAAGAATCTTTACAGCTTACACTAATCACTTACAAAACCAACAATTTTACCAACACATTACTGCTACTTCTCTCTTATTTTACAATATTCACTTTCTGGCGCCTATTGTTATCTAGAAATACGCAAGAGCATCCAACAGTGAGCGTGCCTTCGCCTTCGTAATATCACACGGGGGAAAGAAGAGCTTCTCGCAACTTACCGTGTGTGTGAAGATCTCATTCGACGGTTGAAGTTCTTGCGGCAGAATTATCCACTAGTCTCATGTTTGTGTTACATTTGGTAACACTTTCAGACTCTGTCATCTCGTTGACCTCTGTGGGGATCAGCATTTCAGCTGAGGACCTTCAAAGAGTCATCTCTGAGGAGTAAAACTTGAAAAGGCTTAGAAGAAATATATAAATTATTATCGACGGTCAGCCCAGAATATGAGCGAGTTTCCCTTGTGGTGCAGCGGTTCCCCGCAAGGTGTCGGAAACCTTCGACTCTAGCTTTGTATTCTGAATAACTGCCTTCACTTTGCTCTTCTTCATCACTGTCTTCTGGATATGCGTGACTATCACTGTCATTTGGATATACTTCACTATTTCTGTCATTTGGATATAACTCACTATCACTGGATATACTTAAGTATCACTGTCATTTGGATAGACTTCACTGTTACTGTTATTTGGTTATGCTTCACCATTTCTGTCATTTGGATATAACTCACTATCACTGGATATATTTAATTATCACTGTCATTTGGATATATTTTACTATCACTGTTATCTGGATATACTCGAATATCACTGTCATTTGGATATACTTCACTATTTCTGTCATTTGGATATAACTCACTATCAGTGAATATACTTATCACTGTCATTTGGATGTACATTATTATCATTGACAGCTCGATATACTTGGCTCACTGTCATTTGGATATACTTCACTATTACTGTCATTTGGATAGACCTCACTATTACTGCTATTGGGAAATACTTCACTATTTCTGTCATTTGTATATAACTCACTATCACTGGATATACTTATCACTGTCATTTGGTTATACTTCACTATCACTGTCATCTGGATATACTCGAGTATCACTGTCATTTGGATATACTTCACTATTTCTGTCATTTGGATATAACTCACGATCACTGAATATACTTATCACTGTCGTCTGAATATACTCCACTATCACTGTCATCTGGATATACTCGAGTATCACTGTCATTTGGATATACTTCACTATTTCTGTCATTTGGATATAACTCACTATCAATGAATATACTTATCACTGTCGTCTGCATATACTTCACTATCACGATCATCTGGATATACTCGAGTACCACTGTCATTTGGATATACTTCACTATTACTGTCATTTGGATATGTTTGGTAACACTGCTATTTAGATATAACTCACCATCACTGGATATACTTAAGTATCAATGTCATTTCGATATACTTCACTATCACTGTCATCTGGATATACTTGAATATCACTGTCATTTGGATATACTTAAATATCAATGCCATCTGGATATACTTCACTATCACCGTCTCCTCTCTGACCACTGTAGTTCTCACGATTAAGATAATGAGACACAGGGAGCATGAGCTGAATAACTCACTCCTACGCGATCAAGCATACACTGAGGCGTGACGCTGTGACGTGAGTCTGTACCTTAACAGGGTGGTGAAGGTTACTAGACACTTCCATGACAAGAATTATGGACCATAGAAGACATTTGGAAAGAGCAGATTCTTGTACGTTTTCCAGCGGTACTTTGCTTCTAAAGTTTTCTTAGGAGATATAGCAACAACTTTTGTTCTTAAAACTACTAGTGACAGCATTTTAACCATGTTCTGCTGGTTTTTGGCTTTATACTTTATTTCATGAAGTTTCCACTTGATAATGCATGTATGCATCATATATATATATATATATATATATATATATATATATATATATATATATATATATATATATATATATATATATATATATATATACATGTATTCAGGATGTTTGTAAAAAGGAGAAAGCTGACCGGTAAATGACAAACAGACAGACAGATGTATAACAAAAGTAAATGTCAGATGAAATGCTCTTGTCAAAGCAACATGAATGCTTCATACCCTGTAAATCTATTTATGCAAAGGCAATAAACAAATAAATATCAATATTGCATAAATGAAATTTGTCGATTGCATCCTGGACAACTGTGTCCGGTCATTTGCGTCCCACGACATGTATATATTTCATACTGGATGTATATTTTTTTATCTTTGAGTCCTAGACATACCCATGCCAATATAGTGAGTACGAGAATCAACGAGACTCAATGGGAAAACTGTCGTCCAGCCATGATGATTTTTCAGGAACAGAAATGTCCTCTGTTTCACCTTTGGGGAGAAAATCCATATTTAAGAGAGGTTTGTGACCTCGGTCTAAGACGAAGGAATAACGAAGATAAAACATTCGGTTCGAAAATTATATATTTCTCTCCATTCGCTTCACTTCCGGTAAGTTATGAATTAGCAGGCATAGATCACGAGTTGCTTCCAAACGTCACCGCATACTTTGAAGTTACATATATCAGCCAAGCACGAGGCAGAAGTGGGAACTGGATTGCAGCAAATACAGTTTTCCACTGCGTCTTGGAATGTTCGTAATCGATTAATACACATGCCGAGAGCTAATAATAGTGTAGAGGGGTAGCATAATGCCGTCCAAAATTCAAATATTTGTCAACACCCTCCTGTTTGGAACCTGATTCATGCCTACAAGAAACAAGTAAAAAATGCGCCGAAGTTCCTTCGGTGCAATAGAGTTTTCTGTACAGCCGCTACTGCGTATAGGCCATTCAAGGCCACCGAAAATAGATCTGTCTTTCGGTGGTCTTGGCATAATGCTGTATGAGCCGCGGCCCATGAAACTTTAATAACCACGATCCGATGGTACCTGTGTTGCTGGCACCGATAGCTGTGCCAGACGCACGATCATGGCTAACTTTAACCTTGAATAAAATTAAAACTACTGAGGCTAGAGGGCTGCAATTTGGTACGTTTGATTATTGGAGGGTGGATGATCACCATCCCAATTTGCAGCCCTCTAGCCCCAGTAGTTTTTAAGATCTGAGGGCGGACAGAAAAAGTGCTGACGGACAGACAAATAGCCATCTCAATAGTTTTCTTTTACAGAAAACTAAAAGAAAGCTTTAGCCACAAAGAAAACTGACAACCACAGTGAGATAATTATCTAGCCAAGAAACAGACCATCAATAAGTGCCTTCATCGCTCACAGGACATTACAATCTTGGGGACAAACTAAGTTCCTTAGGAGGGGTTGCCCAGGACATGCATACTTTTAAGTTCGGATTTATAAATATATATTTTTTTATTAACAATAAGCATACTACAATAATTTTTTAAGCATTTTTTACTAATAATTTTGAAATGTGCAGACAATATACGATATGTAAGTGTTCAGGAAACAAAGTTAAAAAAATACATCTAATAAGCAATATAGATATAGTGGGACGCATTGACCAGGACACAAAATATCCCAGAACCATGAAATGTCTATGAAGAAAAACTCACTGTTAAATCTTAGACATCGGAAACCGGCAGAGGGAAATTTAGTCTGAAGACACTGTTGGAAATGCAGTGATAATGATAATTAAATAGAAAACAAGACGATAATTGAATCTGTCAATCACTAAGGATCAATTTCCCTTAAAGATAGGACTGCAAGACTAGGAGTATAGTAGGGATCCCAGACCCAGTTATGAGGTGGTATAGTCGACGCATTTCAAGAATCTCACTCGGCCATGCCCCCTTCCCCTGGCACCGTAGATAATGCATGACATTGTTGTACCGCACTCTCGGATGATATCAGTTGCTGCTTGGCTATGACACTAATAACACTGAAATGTCGTTCATTCAATAACTAAAGAAGCTCTGTAAATTCGTACTTATCTTTGTACAACAGTTCTGTCAACATGCTTTTGAAAGTTTCCTCTTCACGACAACACAGATAGTAATTCTCTCTCTCTCTCTCTCTCTCTCTCTCTCTCTCTCTCTCTCTCTCTCTCTCTCTCTCTCTCTCTCTGTGCAACTCGCTCATCCTAGGGAGGTGTAGTAGACCCCCACTTTCCACCCACCTGGAGATGGGTAGAGGAATACAGCTCACAATAAGGACAGCGCTGCCAGCTGTATGAGCAATATCGTGACAGAGGGGAGGTGGTCACGCTGGAGTGGCAGGGTGGGGTAGGGACGATGTGGGCGTGGCCAAGTGATATTCTTCGAATGCGTCGACTATAGCTGAATGCAGTTTTGAGAGAAGGGTCAAGGCAGGCAAGCGAATTAGCTTAGTCATGTGAAGGATATGTATGCTAGTAGTCACTTTATACCCTTGTCCCTAAGACCTATATCCCTGTGCTCCCCTTTTTGCTGGTCTTAATTGTTTTTCAGGAATGTCCGCTCACCTCCCCAGGCAAATCACCATTTCCGTGGCCTCAAGGCCCATAGACAAGCAAACATCCACGAATGGCCGATGGAACTCAGTCCCATCTCAGTCACCCTCATGAGCAGACAACAAACGAGTCACACCTCTTAACTGCCGCTCCTTCAGAGCTTCCCTCTGTGACTGGATGTCCAGGCCTAGTATCTTAACTCCGCTGCCAACACCCCCCCCCTCCCCCTTCCCCCATTTGTACAACTACAAGGAATTTGATGTTTTCCAGTCACTTATCTTTTTCTTCTCCTAAACGTTTCCATTTCAAAGTGCAATTCTCACACAGAACTGACCTATTATGATAAACTTGTGTCCTAAGTTAATTCAGTAGTGTTCTATGAGAAGAAGATTTCAGTCGCCCTCAGTGCTAGCCTTTTATCCTCGCTATTATCGTGACTTCTCCCAGTGATCATATGCCTTCTCTAACTGCAGAAACGAGAGCTACCGCTCTGAATCCATCTATTACGACTGTATGCTTGTTGGTTGCATTGAGGAAAATTCCCATTGCAACCTTATGAAGAGCGCCATTGACGTGTACTTCCAGGCACCCAGTTAACGTCTATTATTCATTTTACGTGCTGCAGCAGGACCCCGGTGGCCTGCCTGATTCTCCTTATCTTCTGATGTTTGCGTTGTAAATACATGTAATTTAGTTATCCAAAATCCCTCTAAAGTAAGGCCTTCAGTCTTATTCTTTCTCTTTCATTTTGCAATTGTAGGTGAACAGTCAGATCATTAATACCCTTGTGATGAGTTTATTATAGGCACCACCTCTAATAATGGTGAATATGTATATGTATATGTATATATATATACAATATATATATATATATATATATATATATATATATATATATATATATATATATATATATTATATATATAATATATATATATATATAAAATATATATATATATATATATATATATATATATATATATATATATATATATATATATATATATATATATATATATATATATATATAACTTAAATTCATTCAAAAAGGAGTATATATTACAGGACAGAGTAAGGACCAACGATAATCATCTGTTCTTTGAGATCTTGAAGCAAACAAATTTCCAACTATTCGACCAAACTTTGACGACAATGTAAACCTACCATGGATGAGCCACATCATGTCATCATTGAAAGAGTTCAAAGCTTCCTGGCAACTCGACGAGGCCATTCCAGTCAGGTGACGAGGCTCACTGAGCGAGTGACCTTCTCTTCAGAACCTTCCTTTTGATCTTGTATAAAAAGCCTTTGAGAGGGAGTCATATTCAGGTCTGTGCCCCTCCTCTTTCATGGACTTCATTTTAATGCACATGCCACATTATTTCTTTTTTGGGGGGATGGGGGGGGGCGGTTGAGAGTTTAATATAAATTCCATTTGGGTCCCCGCTCCCCTCCTCTTGCGGCCAGTTTAGTTTAGGCACGAGCTCCCTTTTGCGTCTTTTCCTTTTAGCAACGTCAATTTAGGCAGCCGTGCAGGAAACTCTGTCGAGGCACGTGCTCCTCCACTCATGCAACTCCCTTTGAGTCTATTTAAAGGTGTTCTCTGCTCTGCATGCAAGGAGAAGCTGTCAACAAAGAACGTTCCTTTCTCGCCCGACAACTCTCCTGCCGTTGGGTCTGTCAGCTAATCGTTATTCAGTCTCTATTCGTGGAAGGTTTCTAAGTTTAGTATCAATTAGTGAGGTTTATTGCAATTCAATTTTTCTATACGGATTTCATCGTCAATGTTTATTGTAAGCGAAGTTTTTATATATACATTTCGACTTGTTCACTCACCGTTTTATAGTCACCAATATATTGTTCATGGTTTGAGTCCTATATCTAATAATATTATTTTTCTTATTCTTAATGGAAGTTAAAACACCAATCATATGCATATCAGCTATATATACATAAATATATATATATATATATATATATATATATATATATATATATATATATATATATATATATATGTGTGTGTGTGTGTGTGTGTGTGTGTGTGTGTGTGTATAAGCGAATCCCACAGGAAAAAGACAGGCAGAAGTTCAGTACCAAACGCTTTCACGTTTATTGACGATGCGTCAATAAACGTGAAAGCGCGTTGTACTACTGAACTTCTGCCTGTCTTTCTCCTGTGGGATTCGCTTATGCACTGAAGTCACGTGCATCTACTGTGATTTTTTAACCATATATATGTATGTATATATATATATATATATATATATATATATATATATATATATATATATATATATATATATATGTATATATATATATATTATTTATATGTATATACATACACATATATATATATATATATATATATATATATATATATATATATATATATATATATATATATATACAGTATATACATATGCAATATAAGTAATTGTAATATGATAGTTGTTAATAGACATTCATTTTAACCGTAGTGGTTCTAATGGTAGATCGTGAAGGAGAAATAGAGAACTCTCCGAGCTTGTTTGCAAGTATCGAACTTACAAAGCATAACTAAGCACAATGTTTGAATGGCGAGGATGTCACGAGGTCACAATTCTTGACTGTTGTCAAATCGCCGTGAAGTAGCATAGCATTTATTTTACATATCATAATGTTTCTTGTTCTATTTCAAGTCAGAATCAGCGACTGATTATTTTTAATCAGGTATTTTTACATTGTTGTCATGTTTCATTGTGTGATTCACTTTTGTTTTAAAGTTAGTGAGTGCGTGTGTCTGTTATCACGCAAGAACGGGTGTGGCGATTAGCGCCCCTTGGGGCATTCTGACCCAGTCAGAGAGCGTTCAGACGTTCTTCCTTTGTTTTAAACTCGGAAATAAAAAAAAAAATAGATGTGTTCTCATTAGACACCTTTCGATTTAACAACTCTTGTGAGTGCTAAAAGCATTCATTATATATACATAATATATTAATAACATTTTATGAAACACTTTCATACCAAGAAAGATTCCGCTCATAAGGAATGATACCTCAGTAAAACAACACAGAAAAAAATGATCAAAGTTCACTGAAATTTGCATGATTAAAATAATGACTAAGAAGAACTAGCAACGATTAGGCAACCTTACTAATGTAATGTGTACTATTCTAACATTCAGAGTGACAGACGTCCACATGCAAGTGTGTATTTGTAGATGGAGGTCTGATGTATTCATTGCTTGTCTGAGTAATTTAAAATATGACAATGGCTCCCTTTTACATTAAAATGGTAACGTTTTGAAAAAAACAGATATGATAGTCTTGCCACAAATTGCCAGATGATGGTTTTCATAAAGCAATCATTTATTCACTGCATCTGTCTTTGATGTTTGTAAATGATTAAACCTAATGAGGTCATTATTACAAAGGGGATATCTAGTAATGGACATAAAGTAACGGGAGGGGGAATTATTCAAAAGATCCTAATGAGTTCCGATGGAAGAACAAAGTCTCCTTTGTATGAGAATTACTTATTAGATTTTTTTATCATTTTAGTTGTTCCCGGGTACATACCGAACGGGGAATGTAGATAATCTCTTAAAACTAGAGCATTCACATGTAAATTACGGTTTTAAACATTTTTCTGATGTACAGAATCAGACAAACCTGAATTTGAAACATATGTCAAAAACTAAGTTCATTAACACTGCTTTTGGTTCATGCAATATCTTCATCTTGTTGTGTGCGGCCAACTGCTTATCAGATTCAGTCACGAAAAATAACCTTCATTGGGTTAACTGACAGAGATTATACATTTGATGGAGGGTCTCTGTTACGAAGTGGATTTTTGCTGTCATTTTTGGCTGTGATGGAAAGAGAGGAATCGTGAATGATTGAATGCTCCTAAAATAGTGAATGAATGAATCAGTGAAAGTACCTTATATAATGAATGAACGAATGAATATACGTACCTTAAATAGTGAATGAGTGAATCAGTGAATGTACCTTAAATAATGAATGAACGAATGAATGTACGTACCTTAAATAGTGAATGAATGAATGAATGAGCGAATGAGTGAATGAATGAATAGGAATCTTTATATAATGAAGTAAAAGTCATATTCGCACAATTTCACTATGAGTATGTATATCGTTCACACATGTAATTTTCATGCGATAAAGTTTCACATTCTTTTAACAATTTCCCAAAGCACTTTTAGTTTTCTGTGAAAGAAAACTATTGTGCTGGCTTTGTCTGTCCGTCCGCCCTCAGATCTTAAAAGCTACTGAGGAGGCTAGAGGGCTGCAAATTGGTATGCTGATCATCCACCCTCCAATTGAAACATACAAAAGTGCAGGCCTCTAACCTCAGTAGCTTTTATTTTATTTAAGGTTAAAGTTAGCCATAATCGTACTCCTGGCACCGCTATAGGTACCAACAAAGGCTGAGTTTCGTGGGCCGCACTAAGAGTTTTATGGGCCGTGGCTGAGGCCACCACCGGACCGTGGCTGAGTCTCATACAGCATTATACGCTGTGCAGAAAACTCGATTGCACCGAAAAAACTTCGATGCATTTTTTACTTTTGTCTTTCGGACGAAAACAGTTTCTCGTAACGCGAAAGGACGCTGATCAATCGGTGGCCTTCGAGACTATGTAGCAAGGTCACCTTTCTTTTGGTCAGACTGCGTCGATGAGATTCCAAGAGAAAGTGAAAGTTCTGGACTTAAAAAAAATCGCGAGAGAGAGACAAAAGAAGCGTCAGGATCATTTGCCAGCTTTTTTTAAGAAGTTGTGCAAGACTACGACCAGGCCAGAGGGGTCGGTGGTCTTCAAGTTGCAAGATCTAACAGGCCTTGATGGCACTGAGTTCAGGAGAGAGAGAGAGAAAGAGAGAGAGAGAGAGAGAGAGAGAGAGAGAGAGAGAGAGAGAGAGAGAGAGAGAGAGAGAGAGAGAATAAAAGTATTGAAGTATATATTTATTTTATGAAAAATTTTTCGGAGAATAAAGAACTTGAGGACTTCAAATGCTTCAGTGAATTTTTTCTTTTCTAAATTTGGAAGAGAAGAACCGACCAGAGAGAGACAGATCAAGAGTGTCAGAGGCAATGCAATTTCTCAGTAAAACCAGAGAAGAGAAATGACATGAATTTTTACCTTAATAACTGATTTACCTTAATAACTTATTTAACGACCATTTGCGTTTATGAAAGACATTATATATCTTTTACCCTATCTAATTTAAGCTCATGAAGGTATCACGTCACCCCAATTCCTCTACGGTCATTAGCTGCCCTTCGACTGTTGCTATCTAGTTACTTACAAGTCTCGGATATCTGACCTTGCTCCCTGTCTCAAAGATTTTTACAAGAACAGCAACGCAAGGAGATTCAAGCAATCATTCACAAACAAGGGGAAAATAAATATAAATGAAGATCCACGGAATGTCTGAGACTGATTCACTACAAGCTTATGAATGTCTATGAGCTGAGGCTTCGTCAACTTGGGTGACTGTCATTACACAGCGTAATTGCCCTTGAATGCATTAGGCCTCTTAATGTGTAATATATCCTAATTACCTGTCTGGGTAAATTGCCCTGATGAAGTGATGCTGGACACGAAGTCTTCATGATGGAGGTCATTCGCTTTGAGTCCGGAACCTGACTGGCTTTGAGAGATCAGTAGTTACAGCCTATCACTACCATAACTACTTTTGCTATTACTATTACTACTACTACAACTTCTTCTTTTACTTATTTTTTCTTCTTCTTTATAATCACGAATTTGGGTTACTTGTATTAGTTCCTCAAAATAAAAGCAGTTTATCAATATATATATATATATATATATATATATATATATATATATATATATATATATATATATATATATATATATTTTTTTTTTTTTTTTTTTTTTTCTGTAAAAGAATTAATGTTTTCTTCTTCAATTCATCCCATAATTATTGCGCAAAAATCAATTTTACGCAACAAGGAGAATTAAGCATTAAATGTTAGTTTCTGAGCTATATTCAGCATCATTACTTTGTTTTCCGTCAATTCGACTTCTGAATCCTGTGTGAAAACTGCGCACTCACTGCTTAATACAATGACGCAGAGGAAAGTTGCCTCATCGATGTGACAGGTGCAACAGGTGAGCTCATTACAGGAACAGGAATATTTTCTGGATAATGAAGGATTGTCTCTTCTACAGCCAATAAGAAATCCTTCAAACGAGCTCGGAAATCACACCACTCTTGGAATCTGCCTTAAGTGAATGTTACTTAGTTTTCCAGATCGTATTTTTCAATCTTAATTGGGCATCGCCCAATCATACCGAAATACTTCATAAAAACTTCATCATTTTCCAATAACTTACAATTCAACGAACGTCATTCATAAACAAAGATGTTCAAATAAAAAAATTGAGAAAACCCTTGCAAAGAGAGTGATAGAAATTCTGGGGAGGGAAAGGAAGAACACCAACGAAGAGGTGAGAGAGTCAGAAAGCGCTGGAAAGGAGCAAATCTCTCCTGAGGCCAAGACAACAACCGCCTGCAAGAATCTTTAAGAAAAAGAAGGAAAAAAAAAAAAGAGAACCAAAAGGCGCACTTTGAGGCCATTGCCCTCTTTTCCGGAAACAGAAGACAAAGACTTCTGAGGGGAAGTGTGAAAGTTTCCTGAAGGACAAGAAGGGAAATCTTTCGTATTCTGAATGATTCATTTCCAGCAAACAGACGCAAGCATAGAAGGTGACAACGCATGAGGCAGAGGTCAGTGATGTAACTGACGCGGTAAGTGTTAGTTCGGAGTGCCCTTATACTAGCTTGGACTCTTGTGTATATAAAGGCCACACGCTATACAGACGGTAATATGGAAAAACAAACAGGAAATTTGTTGGCAGTAAAAGAATGGAGCTTCGAAAGGTAATACTCAGTCTCAAAGAACGAGTTGTACACAAAAGGGGCTATGCTGACATAAGCATACTTGTTTGCATACGGACATATACACATTGATAATATGCTCAGAAATGTATAATAAATGTAAGAGACGTCTTAGAGAGAGAGAGAGAGAGAGAGAGAGAGAGAGAGAGAGAGAGAGAGAGAGAGAGAGAGAGAGAGTGATGATTCACTGTAATTACAGAACGTATTTTGAGCGATGTTTGTTGAGAAACCATTTCAGCAACATTAGATAAACAACGGGAACTGACCCATTTCAGCCTATAAAAATCCTATTCACTTTTACATGTCAAGTGAGAGTTGTATCAATTTGCCAGTTGTCTGTTTTGACAGAGAGGTAATTGCAAGTAATTGTTTTTAGAAGTTAACTGATATGTTAATGAAAAACAGAGACGATCCAAATATAGGCCAAAAATTGTTTTTTCCCAGCTGTAAAATCAAAATGACTTTCCCTACCCAAAGCGATATTCTGACCTCCTCTTTGGAATTTTAGCATGATTTGTAAGCTTATGTCTGTTTTCATTTCTCTCTGGAGCGTATTTTTTTCGGTCACGTTTTCCGGTTATGCAGGGAATAAGCGTTTAAATGATTAAATGGGAATAATTTAAACGCTGTGGAACTCTCACTTTTAACGTCACAAATAAACTTCAAAAGAATTTCTTGTACACGATGGGTGAGAATTCTGTTGACTTCCAGATTACCAAGCGACAAAAGAGCAAATTTCCTTCTCTAATTCTGATGAAGCAGAAATGCTGTTCAAGATCGAAGATTATCAATTGCACGAAGGGCCAACTGACAGCCACCTAATTCTGATTCGAAGAGGAGTTTTGTTTTATTTAAGTTTTCTCACAATGCTCTGACATTTTCTTCATATTATTCTAAAAGAAAATAGTTGTCAAAATGAAAATTTGAATAAAAAGCATGAAACATGGTTCCTGAAATACCCATATACATCTGCATTAGAATACAGAATTCCGTGATAAGCATCTCTTGAACTGTCTTCGGTAGTGGAGATAATTTGTTAAATTCTTTTAACACTGTAAGTTTGTGCCTTATAAATTAGGCAATCAGTAAAAAACAAAATACGATCGTGACGAACTGCGATATGGGGAGATGATTGTCATAAACAGAATGAATAAATGCAGATTTTGCAATTTTATATTGAAAACCAGAAGCACTAAAGTAAAATAAATCAAACGTGTCTTTTGGACAGTAAAGGTCCGTTTGTATAAAAATGAAATAATAGAGAGTGTATCTTAGACTAGTTCAGCAACTATTTGAATCTTCGAAGGAACTTCTGTGCTTGAGGAAAGGCCACGGTAAGACAAAGGGGAAAAAGGGTGATGATTTGTACCCACGGCCCGTCGAGATAAAGTTGGTAGTTAGACAGTTAGATAATAATAGTAATGAGTTTGTCCCCTAGGCTAGTAGAGGGGAGATAGGAAGACTGATACATAATTCTGCGTTTGAGGTTTATCGAAGTAACACAGATAGACAGATAGATAGAATTTCATGTAAAGTGAATCTAATCTTGGGATATTTGTAATTCATAATCCCTCCTCTTTATTCTGCAGTAATGTTCAACCATAAGTCATAATTCATACATGAGTACACTAACATTTCTATAACAAGTAAATGTCAAATTATCTCTTTAATCTGTAAATGAAATAATTTCAAAGAATTTCAAACCTAACAGATCATAGATATGCTCTCTCTCTCTCTCTCTCTCTCTCTCTCTCTCTCTCTCTCTCTCTCTCTCTCTCTCTCAACAAGACCTAGATGCAAAATTCCCTTTTTTCATTCGCAGGTAAAATATTTCACGGGGCTGAACAAAGGCAACCACACTCCCATTTCAAAAGGCGTTTCGCACCACCAGAATTTACTTCCCGGATGGAGGCTTCTTCTTTGTGCATTTCCTCCCCAAATATGATGTTGGTCGAGCGTTTTATTTTGCGCCTCTCTTCCTTACTCTCATGGGGATTTCTTCATGGAAATACGTGACACAAAATAAGCGGGATTTACTTAAACATATATCATAAAACACAGCAGGTCGAGGGATAATAATAATAATAATAATTTCAACTCAATACAGGTATGAGAATAATGTACAGTTATCTGCATATCATGGCTGATAATAATAATAATAATAATAATAATAATAATAATAATAATAATAATAATAATAATAATAATAATAATAATAATAATTATTATTATTATTATTATTATTATTATTATTATTATTATTATTATTATGGAGATTCCTAAATGAGAAATTAAATCTGGAAAAGGTAAAGAAGTTGGACAGCTAAGTGAAAAGCCACAAAAAAACGGATAAAAAGTAACAGGCAGAGAGCCATGCCCTAAGGCCGTAAGGATGCTGCTAAGATCCTTTAGTGGCGTCTACAGTGCGTCATGAAAAACGCCCTGTAATCGGTAATCTAGCCCTCCTCCCAAACCTGGGAAGCTCCACTAACAGAGCATGATTAGCGGAAATGCAACGACACCTTTTGACCTCAATCAGTCAATGAATGCACAATAAAAAAGACAAGATCTTTGGAATGGAATATCGACTTTAGGCCAAAGTCTAAGCACTGGGACCTATGAGGTCATTAAGCGCTGGAAAGGAAATTGAGAGTAGGTAGGTGTGAAAGGTATCACAGGAGAAAAACCTTATAGTTGCACTATGAAATAATTGTTAGGAGTGGGTGTTAAGGAAGATGAAAGAAAGAAAATATGAACGGAGGTACAGTAATAGCAAAGAATCTTTAATAATGCCTACAGTGCACCCCGTGAGGTGCAATGACGGCAGTATCCTCCTGCGGGGTAACCTCTTTGATTCAAGAAGAAGGAACAAAGAGAGGCTGAGTTCTTGAGAGCAACCCAAAATCACACCGACGTTTCTTGCATCTCTCAGGTGGAACATTGTCAGTTATTTGCTTCACCTTCCTGGTAAACTCCCGTTCTCCTGTTCTCTTAAATAGGAATCTTATCAGCCATCTGAGCAACGGCTTACGTGCCTGGAAAACTTTTTGCTTCTTCTAAGGGAAGGTTTAGGGTCGTAAACAAGTTGGAATGAGGTTTTCCCAGAGGCTCTCGCCCGCCCTTGCTTAATCATTTTGACCTTCTCACTGCTAAGCATGAACACATATTATATCCTGTTTTATGAATATTTTATAGGCCAGGGGATGCTGAGAGAGAGAGAGAGAGAGAGAGAGAGAGAGAGAGAGAGAGAGAGAGAGAGAGAGAGAGAGAGAGAGAGAGTCTATTGCACATTAAGTTTGAAGTTATTACCTTCCCAGAATAACTAAAAAAATCAACTTAAATTTGAGTGAAGGAAGATAGGAAGATAATACAATATTGCATATATATACACGCACACACTCACTCACGCTATATATATATATATATATATATATATATATATATATATATATATATATATATATATATATATATATATATACACACACAATATTGGATATATATGCACGCACACACACACCCATATATATCCAATATTGTGTGTGTATATATATATATATATATATATATATATATATATATATATATATATATATATATATATATATATATATATATATATATACATACACAATATTGGATATATATGCACGCACACACACACCCATATATATAGTATACATACGTATATACTATGCTATTAATCAAAAGGTTGGTAGGCAATTACGAATAGGATACCTCCCAAACTAGACCAACTACATCCAAGTGTCAATCTATCTACCTATCTATCTATGTCACTTTGATAAACTTCAGGTGCAAATTATCCCTGGCTAGCCATCTGTCCACCTACCTCATCTCCATAAGCATAGGGAACAAAATTATTTCTAGCTTTCCATCTGTCTTACCTTAGCAGACAACAGAAGCAAAAGTGCTCTCGTAAATTTAATTGATTACTGAACAAGGCCAAACACATCCCACCTGTACCCCGCCTCCCCCCCAACCCCACCTCCAACCTTCCCCAAAAGCACCCTTGCAAAGAATATCCTACATATGATTTATTGTCCACAGAACAGATCTGACTTCGCTTTTTCTTTTGCTTCTTCTTCTTTTGGATCTACATTTCACGAGGCACATTTATTCATTTTGAAGTCTTCATTACACAGCAATTTGTCACACTTCCTTTCTAGCTTTCATTAGTTTTCAATTGTTAATACTATTATTTCCAAAGCTGAAATATATATACGCAATAATTCCTCCTTTTAGTTTTCTGTAAAAGAAAACTACTGAAATGGCTTTTTGTCTGTCCGTCCGCACTTTATTCTGTCTGCACTTTTTCAGTCCTCCCTCAGATCTTAAAAGCTACTGAGGCTAGAGGGCTGCAAATTGGTATGTTGATCATCCACCCTCCAATCATCAAACATACCAAATTGCAGCCCTCTAGTCCCAGTAGTCTTTATTTCATTTAAGGTTAAAGTTAGCCATGATCGTGGATCTGGCAACACTATGAGTGCCAACAGCACCTGCCACCAGGGGCCGTGGCTGAATGTTTCATGGGCCGCGGCTGAGGGTTTCATGGGCCGTGGCTGCAAGTTTCATACAGCACTATACGCTGTACAGAAAACCTGATTGCGCCGAAGACACTGGGGCTCATTTTTTTTTTTAATACTGTCTCCTGTCCCGCAGACAATTCACGTCATCTTTATCTTAGCTCTCTCTTCCAAAAAATAGCCTAATGCAGACATGTTGATGGTAACTGAAGGACTTTTTGCGTTTTACTCATAATGATCAAATTTACTTCCCTTTATTATATTTCAGAATAATTAACAGACAGTGTGGTGGTGATGTTGATGAGGTGAACACGGAGAAAAAAGGTACAACTTAGTCATGAAATATGTGACCATTTTGCCTCTTGTAAACGTTATGACCCTGTAAGAAATAGCAAGCAGAACATTCGACTTCTCTCGGGATCAGGAGGAGGAGGAGGAGGAGGAGGAGGAAGAGGAGGAAGAGGAGGAAGAGGAGGAGGAGGAGGAGGAGGAGGAGGAGGAGGAGGAGGAGGGAAGCAATTCATCCCTCGAACATTACGAAATCTCGTGGCAAGAATATTCCTGACATGTCATCGGATTTAGCGAAAGAAACCTGCTTTCTTTTCGTTCAGGTAACCACACAGTTTACAAAATTCGTTTTCACTGTGCGTTGGATACTCTTTCTTTTGTGCTGTATTTATTTAGGTCAGACATAAGTGTTGGAAATTCATATAATCGTTCTTATTCGTTGATTTACTAATAACAGTGTCGTCACTATGATGAAAAAGATGGGACGAGAATAACTCGAAAACATGACAAAAAAATATGCCCCAAAACGGCAACGAAAATAATAAATAATCAAGTCTTATATAAATTACAAAAATGAAGCTAAGAGGTCGCTTGATGGAAACTCATTTTTATCATAGTGTTAAAAAGAAAAATAACTAATTTTTGTCTATATTTCAGATCCAATCGTATGTTTTTTTTAGACATGGCAATTTACCCGCATAAAAAACATTCCGCATATGTCATACCAAATAAAAAAGATTTTGCATTATTTCCAACCTATATTCGGGTCGTCTCTGTTTTTCAGTAACGTATCAATTAACGTCTATAAAACAGTTACTAGCAATTACCTCTCTGTCAAAATAGACAACAAGCAAATTGATACAACCCTCACTTGAAATGTAAAGGTGAATAGGACCTTTATAGGCTAAAATGGGTCAATTACCCTCGTTGTTTATCTAATATTGCTGAAATGGTTTCTCAGCAAACATCGTTCAAAATCTCTCTCTCTCTCTCTCTCTCTCTCTCTAAGACGTCTCTTACATTTATCAAGCATTTATGAGCATTTTATCAATGCGTACAGTATATGCATGTTCAAATCAGTATAGCCCCGTTTGTGTACTGTACAACTTTTCTTTGAGACTGACTGAGGATTTCCTTTCGAAGTTCCATTCTTCTTTACTGGTAACTACTAGGAAGTTCCCTTTTGGTTTTCTGTAAAAGAAAACTATTGAGCTAGCTATTTGTCTATCCGTCCGCACTTTTTCTGTCCGCCCTCAGATCTTAAAAAAAATTACTGAGGCTAGAGGGCTGCAAATTGGTATGTTGATCATCCACTCTTTAAATCATCAAACTTACCAAATTGCAGCCCTCTAGCCTCAGGAGTTTTTATTTTATTGAGGTTAAAGTTAGCCATGATCTTGCGTCTGGCACCGCTATAGGTGCCAACAACACATGCCACCACATGGCCGTGGCTGAAAGTTTCATCGGCCGCGGCTGACTGGGCTGACTGTTTCATGGGACGTGGCTGAGAGTTTCATAGAGCATTATACGCTGTACAGAAAACCCGGTTGCGCCGAAGAAACTTCGGCGCATTTTTTACTTGTTTCATATTACCTTCAGCATGGCGTATGGCCTTCATACAAACAACAGTCCCAACTGGCATAAGGCCACCACAAACTGACACTAACCGCATCAGTTACATCACTGACCTCTGTCTCACCTGTTACCGCCTTCTTGTATGCTTGTGTCTGTTTGATGGAAAGGGCTTATTCAGGATACGAAAAACCTGCCTTCAAAGTGAAGGCGAAGTTTGTCACTTCTTGTCCCTCCAGAAGCTCTCTCGCTTTCCCTTTGAAGTCTCGGTCTTCTGTTTCCAGAACAGATGGGAGATGGACTGAAAGAGCGCCTCTTGTTCTTCTTTTTTTTTCCAAGAAGATTCTTCCAGGTGTTTGTTCTCTTGGCCTCCGCAAAGATTTGTTCTCCTTTCCAGTGCTTTGTGAAATGTGAACCTCTTTCCCTTTTGTTTTTACTTTTCCCTCTTAGAATTTCGATAATTCTCTTGGCAAGGTATTTTTTCTCCTATTTTTTTTTATTTTAATGTCTTTCTTTATCAATGACGTTCAATTGTAAGTAACTGAAAAATGATAACGTATTATTGAAGTACTTCGCCATGAATTGACAGTTCCTATTTAAGAAAGAAAGTGCATTCTGGGAAACTATATAACTCTCACTTAAGTAATTTCCAAGAGTGGCGTGATTCCCGAGCTCGTTTGGAAGGATGTTTCTTATTGGCTGTTGCAAGGAGCCAGGTGCAATGACTACGCTCCCACCTTCATCACCGATACATCCCTTGTTTGTCCAGAATATATTTGTCTTCCTTAATTAGCTCACCTGTTTCACCTGTTACAGAGGAGAGGCAACATTTGTTCACGTCTCTCGAGAAAGAAATAATCGTACAAATGTGACACAAATTTAACGAATCGAATTAGTAAATTGGGAAATAATGATGTAGTTAATTTAAAAAACTGACTTTTTATACTTAATTCTACTTACTACTTAAAACTTTTTTTTTTCATCACTTATGGGATAGAGTTGGGGATAAAACATTTATTCTATGACAAAAAAAATAAAATATAACACATCTTGATAACTAGTTTTATTTTGGGGACGTGATACAATTAAGCTAAACTCATGATTTTAAAGAAGTAAAAGTGTAATAGTAGCAGTAGTAACAGTAATAGTGATAGGCTGCAACTACTGATCTCTCGGAGCCAGTCAGGTTCCGGACTCAAAGCGAATGACCTCCATCATGAAGATTTCGTGTCCAGCATCAGCTCATAAGGGCAATGTCCCCAGACAGGTAATTAGGATATATTAGATATTAAGAGGCCTAATGCATTCAGGGGCAATTTCGCTGTGTAATGACAGCCACTCAAGTTGGCGAGGCCTCAGCTCATAGACATTCATACGCTTGTAGTGAATCAGTTTCAGACACCCCGTGGATCTTAATATATATTTGCTATTTCCTCTTATTTATAAAAGTTTGTATGAATCTCTTGGCGTTGCTGTCATTGTACAAACCTTGTAAACAGGAAACAGGGTTACATACCCAACGCTAGTAAGTAATTAGGTCGAAACAGTCGGAAAGTAGCTAGCCTAGTTACCGAATAGCAACTGTGGTGACGTGATAGGTTCATGAGCTGCAACTGAATAAGTTTTAAGGATATATATTATCCTTTACAAACATACACGCTCATGAAGTAATTAGTTATCTTATTAAGACAAAAAAAAGTTTCCTATCTCTACCTTGTCTTTGCTGAGAAATGTAAGTGATTCTGATTCTCTTGATCTGCCTCTCAGGTCGTTTCTCCTTTTCCAAATTAGAAAAGGAAAGTGTCACTGAAGCAAAGGAAACCTTTAGGTTTTTCATTATCTTAAGTTTCTTCGGCGCAATCGAGTTTTCTGTAGAGCGTATAATGCTGTATGAAACTCTCAGCCGCGGCCCGGTGGTGGCCAGTGTTTTTGGCACCTATAGTGGTACCAGACGTAAGATCATGGCTAACTTTAACCTTAACTCAAACAAAAGCTACCGAGGCTAGAGGGCTGCAGTTTGATGTGTTTGATGATTGGAAGGTGAGTGATCAACATACCAATTTGCAGCCCTCTAGCCTCAGCAGTTTTTAAGATCTGAGGACGGAGAGAAAAAGTGCAGACAGAAAAAGTGAGGACAGGAAAAGTGCGGACGGACAGACAAATAGCCATCTCAATAGTTTTCTTTTACTGAAAACTAAAAAACTGGTCATGAAATAAATATGCTTCAATACCTTTATTCCCTTTCTCTCTCTCTCTCTTGAACTCAGTGCTATTAAGGCGTTTTAGATCTTGCAACCTGAAGACCTCCTGCTTGGATCGTAGCCTTGCATGATTCGTTGGGAAATTGTGTAACGATCTTGCCTCTGCCTTTCTCCTCTTTCTCGCGATTTTCTAAGTCCAGAACTTTAACTTTTCTTTTGGACACACTGAGTGACTCAGTCTTAAAGAAAAGGGGATCGTTTAACGAAAAACTATTTTAGTGTAAAAGACAAAAATTGCTTTTGGGAAATTGTTTAAAGAATATGAAATATTATGGCATCAGTATTATATATTTGAACGGTATACGTAAACAATGAAATTACCTTTTTTTTTAAATGTTGTAGTTTGGGTAATCCAGTCGGCTATGTTAGATGGAAAGGTGATAATGAGTCCTTGTTACATTAGCTAGAATAGTAATTCTTTGAATAAAATATAATCTTGCCATCAGATTGGCAAAAAACAGTTTTAATAAAGTGATTATTCATTTACCTAACTGTGTTGAATGTTTGTATGTGGATTAAACGTAATGAGGTCATTATTACCCGGGGGATCTCTAGTACAGGACGTCAAGTGAAAGGAGAGAGAATTATACAAAAGGTCCTAAAGAGATATGCTGGAGAAGCAAATCATCATTTGTATAAGAATGCTTTCATTTGAGTTGTTCCTGGGGTCATACCGAACGTGGAATGTAGATTACTTCGTAAAACAAAATATTTACATGTAAATTACATTTTATTTTTATTTTTTAATGACACAGAATTAGCAATATCAGAATCTGAAACAAATATTATGTCAAAAATTAAGTTCATTAACACTGTTTTTGATTCATGCAAGCTCTTCATCTCGCTGTGTGCGGCCAAGTGCTTATCAGATTCAGTCACGAAAAATAAGCTTCATTGGGTTAATTGACAGATATTATACATTTGATCATGGAAGGTCTCTGTTACGAGGTGGATTTTTGTTGTTATTTTTGGCTGTGATGGAAAGATAGGAATTGTGAATTAAATTAAATAGTGCATTAATGAATGACTGAATGTTCCTTAAATAGTGAATGGATGAATGAATGAACCTTAAATAATGAATGAATGTTCCTTAAATAGTGAATGAATGAATGAAAGAATATACTTTAAATAGTGAATGAATGAGTAAATAAATGAACAGGAATCTTCCTAATTAAATGAAACTAATACTCAGTGAATGAGTCAACAGGATTTGTAAATAAAAAAAAAAAAAGCATTAATGCTTCCGACATCCATCTACAGACACCAACACGCGTGTGGACATCACTCTGAACTTTATAATCGTGTACAATACATTAGCAAGGTTGCCTAATCGTTGCTAGTTCTTCTAGGTCATGTTTTTAGTCATACAAATTTCAGTGGACTCTGATTATTTTCTCCGGGTAGTTTTAATGAGGTATTATTCCTTATAGGCGGAATTTTTCTTGGGATGAAAGCGTTTCATGAAATATTCCAAACACACAGACACACACACACATATATGTATATATATATATATATATATATATATATATATATATATATATATATATATATATATATTATACTGTATATAATATATGTTTGTATGTATATATGATTTATGCAGGTGTTTTAACTCCATCTAAGAATAAGATGAACAGTATAAATAAATATAACAACTCCAACCATGAGCAATATATTTGTGAGTATAGTTCGTTAGTGAAAAGGTCAAAATATAAAAAAATATTCATTTAGAATGCAAAATGACGATGAAATCCGAAAATAAAAACTGAATTGCAATGAGCATCACAAATTAGTGCCAAACATGGAAACTGTCTCATGAACAGGGAAGCAGTAATGGTTACCTCCACACAACCGACGGCAGGAGAGTTTTCAGGTGAGAAAGGAACGTTCTTTGTTGACAGCTTCTCCTTGCATGCAGAGCAGAGGAGACCTTTAAATAGGTTCAGAGGAGTTGCATGAGTGGAGGAGCACGTGCCTCGACAGAATTTCCTGCACGGCTGCCTAAATTGACGTTGCTAAAAGGAAAAGATGCAAAAGGGGGCTCGTGTCTAAACTAAACTGGCCATAAGAGTTATATTGCATCCTCAACTGGCTCTCCCTATCCTCCCCAAAAATAATTACATAAAAAGGGGCACGTGCTTAAAATGAACTCTCTGAAAGAGGAGGGGCCACTGACCAGAAGATGACTCTCTCTCTCAAAGGTTTTTTATACCTAGATCAAAAGGAAGGTTCAGAAGACAAGGTCGCTCGCTTGGTGAGCCTCGTCACTCTGAATGGCCAATTGCCTCATCACTTGACAGGGGCTGGAATGGCCACGGCATTCCAGTCCTCATGACTGGAATGGCCTTGTTGAGTTAGCATGGATCTTGCATTTTCCAACCGTAATATGTGCCTCACCCAAGATAAAAAAAATGTTATTGTCGTCAACGTTTAGTCGAACGGTTGAAGATGAACTGCTTCAAGATCTCAAAGAACAGAGGATAATTATCGTTGGTCCTTGTTAAGTGGTGTAATAGGAACTCGCTTTTGAATTACTTTCAGTAAAGAAAGAGGCATGCACGAGCGGACTCTGGAGAGAGAGAGAGAGAGAGAGAGAGAGAGAGAGAGAGAGAGAGAGAGAGAGAGAGAGAGAGAGAGAGAGAGAGAGAGAATCTGCTATCATGATGCAATATCTTTTAAATTTTTGTACATTGGTTGTTCATATATCTATTTATAAAATGACGCTTGTAATCTATTTTATATATATATATATATATATATATATATATATATATATATATATATATATATATATAATATATATATATATATATATATATATATATATATATATATAATATATATATATATATATATATATATATATATTTATCAGTGCAGAGTTTTTTATAACAAAAATTCATTAATATATATATGCTGTCCATATAATGTTTTCTCCATAACCTATAAAAATATAGGCTATATGCTATCAGTGCGAAATTTTTTTTCATAAATTATACAAATAAATACCCTAATGAGGTTAGGACAGGCCATGGTATTGTAGAAAGGCTTGTTTCCATCATTTTACCCTCGCCCTACAGTGTTCTTCATAACCTATAAAAATATATGTTACCAATATAAATTTTCTTCATAACCTATATGCGCTATCACTGTACATGTTTTCCGTTCAGATATTGGAGAGGCAAATAAACAAACAACTGGGAGGGCAAAGTAAACAAACGCTGAACAACCTAGCCTACACAAGTCACGAGTCAGACAACTCACTGCAATAAAATGAATTTTTGTGCTCTTATATAATTATTATATTATTATGGAAAATAGTAATCACTAATTAGAATATCACTAATCAATAGTCTGAATTTCACTAATATGGGAAAACAAATCCCTTACCTAGATATATAATTATGGGAGCTCTGGCGTTGTTGCTATCCCCCCAGGCGAGACAATTCCTTTTGCTTCGTTCCTCTCTTGTAACAAACTTTCGAGACGCAGTCGTTCAAAACTCTCCCTCATAAAGGTGGTACTTCTCTTGCTTATGGCAATGGAATTACGTGAATGCACTACACGATAAGAAAATCCGAAAAGGAAATTCGTCACAAAGCACTAGGATATCGCTTGAACCAGAACCACACAATTCGAGATGGTTTATCGGTGACACCCGACGCTCTGTTTGGAACTGTTACATATCATTTCATATTTCAGAAAATACGCAGTAAAAATATGTCAAGAAATATGAAACATTATATGTATACTAGTTGGCATGGTACATTTGTGATATGACTATGACGAGTTCAAAATATCGAGGTACATAGATATGTATTTACTCTGATTTTATTTTTTTTTAAAGAACGAACCAGCCCTTATCGTAGAAAATGGGTAGTTTTAGTAGGATACTGAAGTAAATTTCTCACTTTCTACTATCCAGACTTGGTAAGTCATACAGACATAATACGACAATTTGTCGCTCAGTGTCGCTCACAAGGCGATATCGAGACACACAGATACATATTTACTTTTATATTATACTTTTTGAGAGAAAGAGCCAGTTTTTTATCGTAGTAAAGTAAAATATATTTCTCACCTCCATCTAGAAAGTCATACAGAAATTTTGCGACAATTTTTCGCGCAATGCCGCTCAAATGCCGGTAAATGAGGTGAACAAAAGTGTAAAAAACCCACCTAAAATTCTTTTTTAGCAATAATATTTCAGGACAAGTTTATTTAGACATATACCAGTCCAAACCAGTAAAAAACTAAAAATCTATAATTCCTCGAAGTTCAGCGATCAGCGCGCCCCTTAGTCCATAAGAGCATTTATACTTTCTAATATATCGCTTAAGAAAGAATACTTTGCAGAGAGAGATATGGCTACATGCTCTGTTTTCATGTTACTGTTTATTATCAAGAAATAGGACAGACTCTTGGGTTCATTACTGAGTGCATCGGGGTAGAACAGGTGAGCAGTCTAGGTACCACTCAAAACTGTACCAGACTTCGGGTGGCGTAGAGGCACACATCAGCACATGATCTGCCCATGTCCCTTGTACAACCCGGTTCACTGGTCGCACTAATTAGGTAATTGCAAGTGAATTAAGCTCAATTAATTTTCATGGCTATGAACATTTCAGGACTTTTGCATATATCGGACATCTGCGTTCATATTTGTTTGTTTATGGCTAGATGATATTATTATTATTATTATTATTATTATTATTATTATTATTATTATTATTATTATTATTATTATTATTATTCAGAAGATGAACCCTATTCATATGGAACAAGCTCACAGGGGCCATTATAGTTCAAGCTTCCAAAGAATATGGTGTGTATTAATAAGAAGTAACAGAAGGTAATGGAAAATAGAGAAAGAGATCAGCTATAAAAAAATTCAAATTGATTAATAAATACATAAAATGCAGCTAAATTGTTAAAATAAAAGGAGAATTGTTTCAGGGTAGTAATGCATTGCATCTTCACTTGAATTTTTGAGTTCCACTTGCACTACATCCTCAGGGAGACTGTTCCACAGTCCAACTGTGTGAGGAAAAAGGACCTCTGGAACTGAGAGGTTCGACAGCGAGGCACATCTACTGCATATAGGTGCTGCGATGGTGCTGCCGCCATGTGGAGAGCAGGATCAGCTAGTAATGAACGGCAGCGAGCTCAGACTGATCGATAGCAATGGTATAGCCATTAGCGTCAGAACAGGAAACTTTTAGCAACTTTGTATTCTCCATCAGCCAGGCTAATGAATGTTATTTTTGCCTAATTGGATTTAGGAATCTCGCCACGCATACCAACAAGATGAAAGAATTGACAATAAAAACAGCTTTAATGAGGATACTTTTTCAATGAAAGAAGAGTTTTAAAGGTTAATACCTTTGATACCAGACACTGAAAAAAAATTGAAAAAAAATCTTGTGTGAAATTCGTTTGCTAATTACTATCATTTTATGGTATGATGAAGCAGCCTTTTCATTCTAGAAATGTAAGTGATAAGAAATTTGATGAATGATTAATTTTATGAGCAGGAATTACAGGCGAATCACTTGCCTACTATTTTATTCATTTGCAAAAGTAATTACAATAGCAAGTTTTTTATTTGTTGTAGATGAAAAGTGTTTTGCTTTTAAAGGTTACTCATGCATGGCAGAGGCCAGGGACAATGTACTGTGCAGTTGAACAATGTCCCGGAAAACACTCCCCAAACCCTCTCTTCACCCAAGCAAGGACCAGGCAGAACCGGAAGTGACTGTTGCTGATGACTCTGCCGGCAAACTTATTGGTTCCCAAACACCCATCCGCATCTCACAGAGACCACAAATCCACGTTGCCTGTGAAATCTAACCAGGATATGAGTTGGGCTTCAACTTGGGACCATTACACTAGGAAGTCTAAGGATACCCAACTGAGCTACCAGAACCCAAAGGGAATCATTTCTGTTACCTCTCTTGTCGGGCAAGAGACGTAACCTATGAAGGTTCCTCACTGAAATGGATATTCAGAAAACGGTTCATAAATTTTGCCTACTATCATACCATCAATCTTTCTAGTTAACATAACCTAGAATTGAAAATTAGGCCAGTATAAAGGTAAAAGAGTTGGAAAGATAATAAGAAAGGGAACCAAAGAAATACAGGAATATTAAAAGGCAGAAAGCAACACAGCTGGTGAATGTGAAAGGATGCCAAAGAGAACACTCATTACCATTTGCAATACTCCAAGGAAGGCACGAAAAAGGTACCCATGTGGTGAATACCTGGGGTGGGCAAAGAGATTGATGTGTGAACTCAGAACAGTTCAAAAAAGGATGATTATAACGCATCCATTAGGAGAAGAAAGAACAATAGTAAAAAAAATCCTTTCCTAATTCCACCACTTAGTGGTTTTATTCCATCCTTCTAACTCCCTATGTGGGCAGGTACTCCATGCTGTCTCTATGACCCCATCATGGAATTTTACAAAGCACCAAAAGAAATGAGGACCAGAGACTAAAAATCTAAGTCTAATACCTAACTGGGTGAAGCCAAAGCATCAATAAATGGATAGGTAAAAGATATTCGACATCTTTTAGAAGAGATTCCCAGATATTAGCCAATATATGAAACTGAGCCCTGTTAAGATCACCTACTGTATTAGTATTCATGAGAAAAAATTCAGTTTCGTTTTTCTATTTGTCTTACTGTTACCCAGTGAAGTTGACCAAGGTTAAGTTGGTCTCTACAGTCAGTGTATCTATCTTTGTATAGTCTCTTTTCACTAGCAAAATCATGTTAATCAAAATAATGCAAAGGAATAGTGCCAGTCAAATTACCGTTCATCAAGTGTATTCAGTTATGCAATGAGTGCCCCTCTCTCTCTCTCTCTCTCTCTCTCTCTCTCTCTCTCTCTCTCTCACTCTCTCTCTCTCTCTCTCTCTCTCTCTCCCCAATTATTCCATAGCTGTGGATCTGTCTGGCCACCATAAGAATTCTTGTCCTATATAAAGGAAATACAATGTCCGCAGCTCGAAGTTTGGGATAAGTTCCTCCTCTCTTCAGGTCAGGTAGATCGATAAACAACATTTCCTAGAAAAATAACATTTTTCTGCCCCCAGATATGTCTGATTTTCTTTATGAATATCTACCGATTTCTTTCAGCCAATGTAACAGGTATTATTGCGGCGTCATGTCTCTTATTTCCATTGTTGTTGTACTTTTAATTCTCAGATTATTACCAAACATATAGAAAGGGTTTTGTTTTATTGTGTCAGTGAGGAAAAAGGAAACAAGACAAAAAGAGAATACAAACCAAAAGGAAAAAGAGATTTCTCTTCTTCTCTGACAACAAAGGACAAGTGCCTGGAAGCAGCTTCAAGAAGAAGAAGAAGAAGAAGAAGAAGAAGAAGAAGAAGAAGAAGAAGAGAGAGAGAGAGGCAGGCTGCCTTTCAGTCCGTTGCTCTCTTCTGCAGATCAAAGCTGGCTCCTTCAAAGGGAATGCAAATGCCAGGAAGCACCCGGGACGAGAAGTGACAAGGCATCGCCTTTGGTGTAAAGGCAACACCTCATTGTTCTCGGCCCGTCATTTCCAAGGAAACACAGGGGCAAAACAGGGACAAACACGGGGCAAAACAGGGGCACAAACAGGAGCAAAACAGGGGCACAAACAGGGGCAAACACAGCGGCAAATGTTAGGGCTAACACACGGGCAAACTCTAGGGCAAAAACAGGGCAAATGTAGGGGGGGGGGGGGAGGGAGCTGGAGAAAAAATAGGTGCAGGACAGTGCGAAACACAGTTTCAAAACAGGGGCAAACAAGTGCAAAATAGAGTAAAACACAGGGGCAAAAAAGAGCAATTACATGGGGCAAACACGGGGAATAAAAACAGGGACAAACACGGAATAAAAACAGGGGGAAACACAGGGAATAAAGACAGGGACAAACACGGAATAAAAACAGGGGCAAACACAGGGAATAAAAACAGGGACAAACACGGAATAAAAACAGGGGGAAACACAGGGAATAAAAACAGGGGAAACACAGGAACAAACAGGGACAAAAACAGGAGCAAGACTGGGAAACACAGGGCCAAACCTAGGTGCAAAACTGGGGCAAACAACAAGGGAAAAACAGGGGCAAGCACAGGGACAAACAAAAGGACGCAAGAAAACTGCAGTGGTTGTGTGTTTGTCGTCAGGGAGAGGGACGTAAACAAAAGCAAAGGAACTGAATTGACTTCCGACACCGAAGCGTTGGCAACTGGCCCCATCTGCATCAAAAGGGAATTGTACGGATTCGCTTTTCATGTATTTCGATGGAGTGAAATCGTATCCCGGTTGTTTCATTTATTTCAATGGATGCCAACTGATATGTCGTTGGGAAATATAGATGAACTCAAAACAGAGAGAAAATTGCGGAAAATATTTGGAATTTTGATGCAGTGTATCACAAATGTTTTTCATGCGGGAAAATCGACGCTGAAAAATGCGTTGGAATCGGAAGAGGCCTTATGTTAGAGTATTTTATATATATATATATATATATATATATATATATATATATATATATATATATATATATATATATATATATATATATATATATGTATGTATGTATATATCCGGTTTACTGACTGAAGAGGTGCATAAATATATGTCACCTGTGCATATATGATGTGTATATGCATGCATATGTGTATGTATACTACGGATGCATATATGCTTCTGGGATATTGTTCCTATAACGGTAAGTAAATGCATGTTAAACCTGTATGCTTTGATCAGATATATACTGAACAGATATGCAATTTTTTGAAGAGCCCTTTACAATCTACTTCCAAATCCGAGGATGATACTTTTTAAAGAAACCCAACAAACGTCGGGTCCTTAAAAGTCTTCTAAAACTTAGAAAAGGTTTTCGCATCTGAGATAATGTCTTTATGCGCTATAAAATATTTCTAACTGATGAAGGTTAATTGAACTGATTGTATACCTTTTGTACCTTTATTTATCTGTTTTTTTTTATGTTATTCTTAATCTATTTCATTTACTTCTCTTTTATCAGATTAACTTATTTATCGATATTTTTATTCCTTTACATCGTTAAGCACGACAGAAATATCAGTGTGCTTTGTAGTACTAACAATTATTAGAAGCCTTTATAACTTTTGATTGCTATCAGTACGAATACACGAATGTTCCACATTTGGCTAGCAATCTTTCTCTGTCACTCATCCACTCCCTGTATCTGGTCTTCGGGCCTCATTTCGACTCATTACTGCTCTCAGTAGACTCCTGAGAAGTCTGCTTCAAGGTGAATAATGGACAAAGAAGCTTGTATGGCAACAGCATCTGCTAGTGGTTACTAGTTCAAGTACTGACTACGACAAAATTAACTTTGTTTTATTTACATATAAGTCATTTGTGAGAGGGGCTCCCTGGGCTGAACGTCGGTTAGTTATAACGTGGAATCTATATTTAACTAACCAATGACTGTCATTATATATGGAAAAAGTAATTGTACTGATAAGCATTACTCTTTGATAGTGGCCTAGTATTTTCACAATTTTGCAGTCACCAACTCTTCACTGTAGGAGAGTAGTGTCGTTGGTGTATCTCACGTGGAACATTACTGAAGGGTGTTTGCAACGTCTCGTTAACTCTTAGCAGCACCCATGTTAAAGTTTTTCACTTTTCATTCTCATTTTGATTTTTCACTCTTGCCGAGGCTGGGCTGTCTGTTTGTATTTCCTAAGGCTAGTCTCTCTGGTCTGTGAGTTCCAAAGGTTGAGTTGTTTGGTCTGTGAGTTCCCATTGCTTGACTTTCTGATCTGTGATTTCCCCAAGGCTGGACTTTCTGATCTGTGAGTTCCCAAAGCTAGGCTGTCTGGTTTGTGAGATTTCAGGGCTGTGCTGTCTGGTCTAAGAATTCCTAACTCTAAGCTATCTGAATTATAGGTTTCCCAAGGCTGCGCTTTCTGATCTGTGATTTTCCAAGGCTAGGCTATCTGGTCTATGAGCTTCTCAAATCTGGACTTTTTGATCTGTGAATTCCTAATGCTACGCTGTCTGGTTTGCGAGTTCCTGATACTAAGGTATCTGAATTACTGGTTTCTCAAGGCTGGACTTTCTAATCTAGGAGTTTCCCTAGACTGGGCTGTCCAACATGTGAGTTTCCCGGTCTTAGGTTATGTAGTCTGAGAAATTCCAGGTATTTGGCTTTTTAGTCTATGAGTTTCCCAAGGCTGGGCTGTCAGTTCAGGGAGTTTCCCAACATTGGGCTTTCTGACCTGTGAGTTTCCCAAGGCTGTGCTGTCTGTTTTGTAAATCTCCCAAAGCCAGACTTTCTGATATGTGAGTTCCCTAGGGTGGGCTGATTTTCTAAGAGTTCCCAAAAGCAAGCTGTCTGAATTATAGTTTTCCCAAGTCTGGGCTTTCTGATCTGTGAGTTTCCAAAGGCTGGACTGTCTGATCTATGAGTTTCCCAAGGTTGGACTTATTGATCTGTGATTTTCCCAAGGCTGGGCTGTATGGTCTGTGAGGATCCAAAGGTTGATCTGTGAGTTTCCAAGACTTGGCTGTCTGGTCAGAGAGTTCCCATCACTACACTATCTGCATTAAGGGTTTCCCAAAGCTGCGCTTTCTGATCTGAGAGTTCACAAGGCTAAGCAGTCTGACTGGTGAGTTTCCCAAGGCTAGGCTTTCTGGTCTATGAGTTGTCAAATATTGGGCTGTTAAGTCCGTGATTTTCCCAATGTTGGTTTTTTGGTCTATGAATTTCCCCATGGTAGGGCTATCTGGTTCTCGTGTTTCTCAACGTCAGGCTGACCACTTATTCTTAGGAAAAAACTAATTACAGAATTTTGATGTAAAGGTCTGGTGGGAAGAAAAACCTAGGTGGAACTTTGACTTATGATGACGCATGAAAGGTACAAACGTGGCTGCAAGGGATACATTGCTGTGCTAAATGCTTCACGTGAAAGATGATGATAGCTCCCAAAGGAATATTAGTTTTGAATCTCCTAATAATTATTTTGGTCGTTTTATATATATATATATATATATATATATATATATATATATATATATATATATATATATATATATATGCACACACACATATATATATACATATAATACAATTACACTTTATAAATAAAAGCAATATTTCTTAGTGGTTCAGGATTGAAATTGTAAAGAAAGAATACCTATGTAGTGAGAATATATATATATATATATATATATATATATATATATATATATATATATATATATATATATATATATATATATATATATATATATATATATATATATATATATATATATGACTATTTATCACATCACCGTGATTCATATACAATCAGAAAGCTACAAACGTCCTTTAATATCCAATTCGCTCTACCTTGGAAATAATATATTTTCATATATGTTACCGAAGGGGAATTTTTTAGTTGATAATAAGTCCACCGTCCCGTGGGGTCGAACCAGCGACGGACGAGGACTCAGGACTACAGGGACGCACTAACCCATTGTGGCCGAATGGGTTAGTGCGTCCCTGTAGTCCTGTAGTCCTGAGTCCTCGTCCGTCGCTGGTTCGACCCCACGGGACGGTGGACTTATTATCAACTAAAAAATTCCCCTTCGTTAACATATATGAAAATATATTATTTCCGAGGTAGAGCGAATTGGATATTAAAGGACGTTTGTAGCTTTCTGAATATATATATATATATATATATATATATATATATATATATATATATATATATATATATATATATATAATGTATATATACACACATACATATAGTAACAAGCACACATGCATAAAATTCAAGGTAATCGCAAATAAGCAAAAAATTAGGAGAGCAAATCACACAAAAAATAAAAATAAACTCAAAGGACTGAGAGAGCACATACCAAATCAATTCCAGCACCCTTTGGAACATAACATTTGTATTCAACAGATTCAGTTACCTGGAGTGGAACTGTTTACAAAGTGTAATTTCCGGCTACACAGGATCTCAGATATCGAAAATGTCAGAAAGAAGAAGAAGAAGAAGAAGAAGAAGAGAGAGAGAGAGAGAGAGAGAGAGAGAGAGAGAGAGAGAGAGAGAGAGAGAGAGAGAGAGGCAAAATCAAGCTATGAGAGATTGCTTTGCTTAACGCAAATTTCCTCCGGGACGCCCAAGCAGGATAATGCAACTGCAGCAGAAGCGGCGACGAGGACGAAGATGAGGAGAGAAAATC